>JACXIL010000060.1:0-65296 GCA_014737365.1 Bombus soroeensis | reverse complement strand
TGAAATAAAAAGTGCCCCATTGAACAATTAAACATTTTTATTAGAACATCAATAAAAAAAAATGAGAACAAATCTTGCATCTAGCGGTGTACTGTGTTTGCATCCATATCTTTGAGCGGTAATCTACGAATATTATTATAAACACACCTTAGAAAATAATCGTAAATGCTGCTTTATGATCATATAATTGAAGTTAGAAGTGTGCACATATCTTACTATTATATATAGAATGAGCAAAAATACTGTTTACTAATATCTTCTACACGTTTTAACAACATATTCTGCACGTTTTGCTTACGACTAAATAACGAATGCGAATGGTTTGTTGAAATAAACGAAGCCTTGTTATAATATGTCGCTATCAACTGTTAGCAAAGCGCCACGGTGGTCACCCGTGACCACCAATAAGATAAACGATCCATTGGGAAGAATGTTGTCTTACATCGTTAATTTATTATTATTTTGCTATTATATGCTTTGAATAATAAAAATACTCCCGTGACGTCCTGAGCGAAACACGTGATTTAAGCGTGGCAGTCAAAGTGTTAATGCGTGTTCGCATGTGTGTCTAATGTAATTGTAATGACACGTCTAATGTGTAATCGAATGTAAGTTCACATGAAATTGGGACTGAAATAAATAAGCGATATCGATGTGATTTAACCCTTTCGCTTCAGCAGTCCAGTCCGCCACATTGTGCGTGGTTGCTGTATATACATGTCGGGTTAATATGAAGTCGTAAATATGATTTTTACAGAGTTTGACAAATAACCGTGGTGTTTAGGCACTCGAGATGCTGTTGACAATGTTCTTAGGTTCAATAACGAATCCACGGTTAATGAGATAACTCTTTGTTAAACGTAGAATACTTTTAAACACAAAATACGTTTGTTGAGACGCTCGGTATATACTGCTCGATATGTAACTTTCCAAGAAGATCGCACAAATAAAACTGATGAAAATTTTCCTTTCTTTACGATTGCGTTCCTTTGTTATATACTGGTTGGAAGCATCGAGAAAGTTAAAATCGCCGTTGCTAGGCAGTTTCTGCCTGGAGTTTGATTATTAATACAACGTGTGTCCCATTATATTGACACCTCTGAGGCAAAACCACACGTGGCTAGATTTGTTCTCAGGGCTGTATGCTGCCACAACTATATTTTTTAGGTGAACTATACAACCACTCCATACTTCCGTTAGGCAAAACGTCCATCCCGGCTACGTTCGGTGACCAATCGTGTCACCTCGAGCCCAAGCCCACTATCACAAATCTCGAGTAAATACAATCGGATTGAGTGACGACAATTGCTTAATTACGGCTATGGTAGAATCTAGACTAAAGTATTAGGGGATTTTCCCAAAATTCCAACGGAAAGGCTCCGGTGTCCTTTCATCTCTTCTTGCTAGAACTCGACCACTTGCTCCTTTCACGTGTCTCTAGTATTCGAAACTCGCAATAAGTAGTCGTGCGAAATTCCTATTACCAAGATGCAAATTTAGCATCTTGGTCGAATCGTGTTTCTACTTTAACCCTTTCGCTTCGGCAGTCCAGTCGGCCGAAGTCCTGTCACTGAACGGAAACACGCGCCAGAAATACGCACAGTGTGCGTGGTTGCTGTATATACGTTTCCCCAAGTCTTAAATAAGAATAATTCTTGTAAGAACCGTATATGAAATATCGTTTCACTGTTAATGGATTTAATAGATGTTTTAGCATGAAACAGTATGCGATCGTTTGGATGTTTGAGATATATTGCGTGAAACGTTTTGATGTTGCTCCAGCAATGAGTAACTTTAAGAAATAATTAATCCAATATGTCAATAAAATCAACAGAAAATGTTCTGCCGATAACGAAAAAATATATTATTAAAGCACTTGTATATGCATCATTTGGATGCCAGATGTATGGGGCACCGGAACCAGGGGTCGTCGCGTGGTCGTCGTCTATAAGCGACGCTCGAAGCGAAAGGGTTAAACGTTGAAATATCAAACTTCTATTGGCTCCTCTATCTTCCACTGTAGGTTATAAACTAATACGTATTTTCCTTAATTTTAAAAGACTCAAATTTCAGCGCAATATTTTCGCGAAGAGAACGTAGAGACGCGTCGATAGATGGATGAATGGATCGAATATATTAGCTACGTAAACTGCGTGTTTACCTCGCGTAGAGAAACACGGAAACTTCGTATGGATGTCATGAATACATTTGCGAAAGATTTCTCGTAACGAATTCCATTGAACAGTTTGCACGTGCATATCGCAGGAGGAACAAGCGATCGGTCAAATCGCAGGCAAATACATTTTTTAGAAATAACAGGAACATCTGTCATTGATATAAATCGCCGGTCAATAGACACTAATTTGCTCCGTTTATTTCCAACAACTACGTTGTTTGCTGAAACTTCGGACTTCATCCGATACAACGTGTGCATCGACAAATACGTGACGATCGTTGACCGTCGATCGACGAACGCTGATTCATTCGCTATCGTTCATTTTCATTTAACAATATTCTGATACATTGGTATAGTAATATATTATATGACTATTGTACAAATATTATACTATGTTGAATATGTACTTTATAAAGAGTAAGCACTCTTGACTATGTTTCTTCATTTTACGTATGTAAGAGGAACTTGAGATGGGTATAATTAAAATTAATTATACTGATCAAGGTACTTGGAAGAAAAATGATATCGCGTGTAGTCATAAAGTCACCACATTGTGGAAATTCATAACAGAATTTTCTAGGCAAACGCGGGTCTTGCATATAATGTGCTACACTTGTAGCATTTTTACGAGAAAGTATATTCGTACAATTTTTCCATGCAGCCTTGCAATTAATTCGTATTGTGATAATAAAGGAATAAATATTCATTTTCTAAATATTATTTTCCATGGATTATGACGTCTAATATATATTAACGATACAATTAATCACTTTTATGTTAAATTTTATGTTTTTATATACCATGATCAACTATAAAACAATTTACATATAAAAAGTACTTTATAACGAGGCATATGGGTTGAAACATTTCACACTGAAGATCTTGTCGCGTCTAAAAATATACCTTGCCAAATAAGTATGCTTTTCTAATAAAAACAAACACATGAAAACTGTATAACTATACGAATAACATATTATTTTTCTGCTACAGAAGAATCTCGTTGTAATAATATTTTTATCACGGAGGACTCGATAATTTAGCCACGTTTGTATTACACGAATGAAAATCCTTCTCTGTCGTAAATCTTTCTCCAAGAGATGCAATACTTTCAGACAATTACTTTTAATACGTCCAGATTTCCTCTTCATAGATACTACATAGAAGATGAAGAACCATCGTAGACCCTTAAATAATGCGATAAAAGGGAAGATAAAGCTACCTTATTCTCAAAACATTAAGAGAATCGTTTTCTTACTTGCCGAGGAAAAGCTTTCCCGATAGAGGTCTTATTTCAAAGTAACGACAAGACCGAACCGATGGCCCATTTTCACCTGTCTTAAATCAGTTCGGTTCGAGCATAGACGTTATAATTGAGGTCGATAAGAGCTTCTACAACGAAAGATCTATAAAAGCGGTATTATGTACTTACAAGAAGAGCTACTACCCAACATTTTCTAATATTTCTCCAATATAACGTGACTCATAAGTAATACACACAAATGCAAAGTATTTTTAGCAGAATAAAAGACGCAGATATGTTAAGGAAGTAATTGAAGTTTAAACTGTTTTACTTCACGCGCGTATTCGGACACGATTTCCGTTTACGTGAATTTAACACTAGAACTGCCACACCAGTCGAATTGACTGATTTTACAATTTTATTTTAAAATTCCTACTTCATGTTATATCTTTTTTCCACGATGATGTAATGACTTTCGCAACGATTACTAACAGAATAATATAATGAATTTTATTTTGTTTTTTATGTATTCAAACTGAAAATAATTTTGTATCAAGGCTACTTATACCAACACCAGTCAAAGTGTAAAAGGGTCCTGCAATCTGTTTATCGAAGCACAATTAACCAGTTTCCTCGTTTTATACAACTTCCCACACGTTTTTAAAATTTTTACTGCGTATTATTCGATATGATGGTATCAGTTATCAGGAAAATTCTGGATCGATCGCTAGATCGCTAGATGCTAACGCTACAAATGCCACAGCAGTTAAAATGACTGGTTCTACAATTTTATAAATGTGTCAACCCTCGTTTAGGCATCCCAGATGGATTAATAATACCAAAAATGTAACGTAACATGGAATTCCTTCTGTAAGAAAGTAATAAATCAATAAATATAAAAATATTCTATCATTACGTATTTTTTAAAGACCATTTTGACTAGTTTTGGTAGAAATAGCTTCGTGTTAACTGTCGGTAGTTCTAGTGTTAATATTGTTTTCCTCGTAGTTACGAAATAGAACTTATTCTTATGATACTTTTCCATCGCTATGTTATATTTTGCAGTAAATTTATACGAACACTTGAGTATCGAACATGGCATGAATTAGTTACTTTTTGAAAATACTGACAAAGAAACTTTGCTTCTGTGCATTGTTAACGATATATACAACGTGAAGATGGAATGAAAATAATGCTGAAATATAACAAGGTTAGCCTTTGATAGATGTGAGAATGCTGACATTTAAATCAGTAGCAGTATTTTCATGGATAGAGAAAATTAAAGTAAGCCTTGCGTGAGAAAATTTCTGCATAATTCTTTGTTTAAAACTTCGTACTGTTTTATCAGTCGTTGTTATCTTTCGCGATGAAACGCAAACGTAGGTAATAGGATTAAATCATTCGATTAACAGGTTCTTAGAAAAAAGAGAAAAAAAGAGATAGAAGACATGAAATCGTTTTTCTCTGGCGTAACAAAGGATGTTAGTAGAAGATCAACATTAGGTTAGGCAAAGCGATGAAACATCTTGAAACTTGATTCCTTCTATTTTCCTTAACACAAAGACGAACATAGTGATTCACTTTTTGAAGAAATTTTAATTTAAGTGCTGACTGTGCGCTTCTGAAAATTCAACCACTTGGTTAATCACGCGAGTTCTGCCTGTCCAAAAATAAAGTCTTTTTAATTACAAAAAACAAAAAAAAAATACTACGTGAAACATATAAAAGGACAAACGTATAAACACAGCTAAAAAGTGAATTAAATTGGAGGTTTCTATCTGTAAAAAATATCAAGAAATTCAATAAATTACCGTATGACATGAAATCATGAGTTTTTAATAGAATTATTAATTATAACTTTTTATTTTCCGCTTTTATTACGTTTTTCACATTTCAATAAAACTCCAAAAGTTTTCAATATAACGCAAACTGCTACAAATATCACATTACTAGCACGATACTAAACTTTCAAACTAGACTTTTAAATCAATTTATTAATCTGGATTTCGGCATTGCTTTCATCGTACTGAACTCTTCCTAACTGCAAGTGTAATTCGTTTAATAGCTTTTACGTTAGCCGCGAGCCGTGTTTCACCTTTTTTTCGCACAAGAGCCCACCTTTCGCTCACCAACTCAAATTTTCCGACAGCGTTTGGAAACTGTTAAATGGCACGAACGAGAGCAGACAGCTGCTTGGTTAATTAAAATTCCTACCACATGTACAACTTTTGTTTGCATATCAAACAATAAAGCATTGTCGAGCAAACATTAATGAAAGCACGAGGATATTGTGTGCTGTAGGAAAGATCTTTTAATAAAACTTCACCGATAAAGGCGGGAAGATATCGCGCTGTAGAAAATATTTTTTCTTCTTGTGATTCTTACGACATACGAAAGTATGCGTTTGTGCACTTATCATAGAAGATTCTTATCACCGCGTTACGCGTATTATACGAAAAGTTTTTCAAATTTCGTTGTAAAATTTGGTCTATGTACGTATAGAAGTTATAACTTACTTACAGCACTACACAATTAGTATACAGCCTGAACATACGTAATATATTTATGAGAAATTTCTGTAAGTGTTGTAATACTCAGTCGAATTACTGTAAAATGCAAACTGACGGATAAATCGTTTAGGTCATTGAACCGGGTCATTCCTATAAATAAAAGGGCCAACAGGGCGCATCTAGACTCTCGAATGTTCCTAAAATAGCGAGAATGTCGTCGGGACAAAATGGAACGTCTTTTGACTCGTCGTAGCGAGTTGCAGAAAAGAATCTCGTACGAAGATTATTTAAATTCGTTCTTCTAATAATTTACATCCTATTGATAAAAATCAGTTTATGATATCGTAACGTTTAATTTACAATCTTTTTTCATTCAAATTATTAAATTCTGTGTTTTAACGCTGTGGTTATAAAAGAGAATTTCGAGGATTAATTTGATCATCTTTTCCCTCCATTTATCTCGTTTATCTAAATCTTGTAATTTTGTAAAGTTCGAAGAAATTTAAATACGAAACTTGTACACTTTGACGAATGTATACGATTTTAATTACGAAAGATAATATTAATTGCAGTATTAATTGTGAAAGAGAGAAAAAGACAGATGTTTAATCGTAAAGAGCGTGGTTTTTCAAAAATAGAAATCATTTTAGTGCCTGTGATTTGTATGTTTGAACAGACTCTTAGAGAACAATGTGTAATTTATCTTATTTATATTTTCCAATACCTTTGCATTTATGTAATACTTTTATGTATTATTTGCATACTTGAAAGGCGAGTCTCAGCAATGCTGAGAATATTTTTCCTTATCGTCAGTTAACACTGATTGCAAAATTGTACAGAGATGGTTAAATGATAATTATATTCAATATTACATAATAATTATATAAAATATAAAATAAGTACAATAGAAGATGTTATATAATATTTTATATGTTATATTTCATATTGTATATAATATTGAATACAATTATTTTTTAATGATTTCTGTTTAATTTTGCAATTACCATTAACTCACGATTATATAAAATATTATACAACAATATTTATCTGTTACACGATTATTTTTCATACATCAGGTTTTAAAACTACAGACTTATGTTAATGACTATTTACCTAAAACCTGGTATCTTTTCCTTATTTCTACTTATGCTCTAAGCCTAAACCACATTATATTAACAAATTTCCTTAGATATACATCAGTATAACATCAGTCCTTGGCCTTATTCACACCGGCAGGACATTAGTTGCGCGGCTAATGCTCCAATGTCAACTCTGTCGCTTTTATTTCTGCCTGGACAAAGTACACCAACTATTTTCCTTTTTAAATGTTCCCTACGATCAGCATTTCTGAGAAATTCCATTCTGCTTTCCTCGCTCTACACGGTTGGGCCGTGGGCAATCACTTAAAAGTTTAAGCTCTCTATTTCTTTGCCTATTACACAGTCGACGAAACTCAGTCATTTAATTTCAGTGTATATCCACTACCACATCGACCCACGTCTCGTGCCTTGCGGGTTAGCCTTAATTGAGCTATAACTCTGCTACACACAATTTAGAAATAATTAAATAGAAATATCATTATTTAATCGAACCTATGCATCTGGTGTGCAATTTTTGCCAAAGTTTAATCGACTATAGCATGGAAAATTGCCAGTAACTATATTAAAACAGTACGGCTGCTAAATATTCCTAAATACCTATTAACAGGAGAAAAAGTTTGGCCGAGAACTACTAGCCCGGTTTTCTCTTCCACAACCAAACAAATATATTCAGCATATGTTCCCGATGGGAACTGGTTTCTAAAGCTTGTCAAAGCGATCTTTGGCTCGCATCCGATCTTTTTTCAGTAAATTGTCCTCTTACGCCCGCGTTCAATCTGCAGGGTCCAGGCCTTGACCTTAGCTTTTAAAATTACTCCCACGTAGGGAGAATTGCACGTTTTAAGCCTTTCAAAGAGGTAGCTGTAGCATGTGTTCATACGTGTATAACCCCTTAGTCGTTGCCTCTGTGAATAAAGCTCGCTCTAAATACAACAACGCTGGTTCAGGGCTGCGAACGAAATATTTGTTACGTCAAGGTTATCAAATGATATCAGCAGACAAGGTCAAGGATGATCCAGGGAAGAAATATCTGGCCTGACTCGCCACACGTAAGAGATACGATTCCAAGTCAGTACATATCCTGACTTATCGAGACTTCATCGAATCTTTAGTCACGCTTATCAAATTTAATTGATAAATAACGACGTTGCGTGAAAGTTCAACAGGTTACGACAGGTGCGATGAATAAGTATACCGAGCACGAGCGCACCAGTCATTGAACGTTCTTTCGGATTTAAATGTTTTATCGTTGAAATGAAAAATTAATTTTATTAGCTGTATACTCGTATACTCGTTTCTATTAACAAAATAGCTTTCGTGCTGCGTCGTAATCAACGAGAAAATGCGGATATTTTAAAAGACTAATTTGTTGGCGAACATTTTTGCATATCTATATTTCTAAATCTCTCTCTTCCTAACTAATTCTCGATCTGCTTATCTATCGATGTTCTTAACACGTTCGTCGCCGCGTCACCCATATCTTTGTGACGGGTATACTACCGTGGGGCCCCGTCACCAAAATATGGGTGACGCTCTTCTTGTTCCAGTTAATTAAATATAGGATATTATATGTAGGATATACAACATAAAAATATTTAAAACACATTATACCATACTTTTTATTAATTTATATTCTGGATAAAATATTATATTATGCTATATCGCATGGTATTTGTTAAAACATTCCAAACACATTTCGGCTGATTTTGGGCACTTCGAACAATAGTTGTAGACTTCGTCATCGCTACTCTTCTCATTTTCAAATATATTTTCTCGCTGTTTACTGAACATTTTGAGGATGAAAAAGTCACTGATGTACGTCTCACAAGTATGCTTCTCGACTAAATGAAATATCTGAGATATCTGTCATGAGATCCCTCGGAATACTCTAGCTGGAAAGCTCATCGCTTTCTCCATTTCAAAACTAATTAATCTTTTGTTTACAATGAATCGAAGGCGATAAACAATGAATTCCCGCTTGTCGCTCTATTTACGTTCTGTGTAACGGCGGTCGGATTTGGGCCCCGCAGGAAACAGCCGAACGCTGGGCGACGAACGTGTTAAAGGAGGAATTAAGATATTATTGCGTGGTAGATAATCAGAGTAAATTTGCAACAACTGGAATTTCGGTGAAAATGAATTTTTCGAAATATCAGCTACTTACGCTTTGATTAAGCATTTATTTAAGCATTTAATTAAGCACGTCTCGAAGGGGTAAGGGGTTAGTCAATAAAAGAGAGGTGGTTTTGTATTTAGATAATTAAAGGAAACCAAAAACCCGGCCTGTTATTTTCTGCAAGCAAAGTTTGACGACGAAAATGAGAATTATTTGATTTATCAAAAGTCTAATCTATTAAATTAAACTACTGAATTAAATTACTTTATAAAAATGTTAAATTCTGCATTGTATTCTTTGTTTCAAATGTTTATTACACTACGTATTGTGTACTTAAATTTTAAACGTTGCAAACATTCTGTAACTCCCGTTTCTCATTTATCGTCTTGCTCCACTTAACAACCAATACGCGAATTAAAAAGTAAACTTGCAATCTCCTAAATTGAATGCTTCATTATTAGGCAGTTAGTTGGAATATCGGAACTCATTATGACATCATTACTGTATTCCGATGCTTACTTAAATTAACACAATATACTTAAATCAAGTAAGTTACGTATTTTTAGAAATTAAAATTCGCTTCTTGAAATTGTCCTTTTCCCAAATGATTATAAGGGAGATAAAAAGAGAGGAGTTGTAAAATATAAACGAATAACGCCACCGAATGAGAGAATAAATTAACCCTTTGCACTCCTAGGCCGAGTGTAACTCGACATCAGTTTTTATCTCAGGAGCTCCTTTGTCGAGTCCCACCTTTTTTTGTGAAACGTGCGAAAGAAAACCAGGATTGCATCCTGAAAATTGTTTCAAGATATATCATACACTTAAAAATTACAAAATGCAACAATAGTGTGAATAAAACTGGTGTTTAAGTGAATTTGTTTCTTCCTTTATTTATTTAAATTGTGTTACGACCGTTCGCGAGGAAAACGCGTCAGCGAGAGGCGTAAATTCTCGCTACGATTCTGATAATCGACGCCGCGAGTCAGTCGTTCCCCTGTTTCGATTAGTATAACAGAGGTAGTTTAAATGACTGTAACACTGAATTAACAGGGTTAATATAAACTTGTATATTTAACAATATTTTAAAATATTTAAAATTATAATGAAAATGTCACAAATGATTTAACAATGATACCATTAGTTTGTTACTGTAATTCGACTCGACTTTATCATATTTCTCATGTATTCGTTTGACTAAGCGACCTCGGTTTTATTCCTCTGAACTCGATGTTTTTGGTTTGAATCCTCATTTGCCACTGACTGCCCTTCGATTTTGTCCTTTGTCCTCTCTGGGAGACGACCCCCACTTCGCTCGGGTCTCGAAACCGTTCGCGCCTATGATCACGTATGCCACCTTTTTTGTGTAGATAAAATAACGGACCGAAGGAGAATCGATGTTCCTAGAACTCGCTGCTTGACGACAACTATGCTTTTATCGCTATTTTGTGTATATCTCGACGGTCATGTAAGACGATCTGTCTGCGACATTGTAGTATTAAGGGAGACAGTTAGAAACACGGCCTATAGCGAGCTTCGGGGCATAACAGTCTTATTTTTTCGTTAAAGTAAATTTCAAATAAAACACTTAAAAGCGTTGGCAGCTGATGGTAACGAAATTGAAATAAAATTCCGAGTGCACAGGGTTAATTTTTCGCTGCAAGAAGAATCTACCTCGATGCTGTACCTAACGTTCGCATGTCAGAATTTCGTTTCTGCTAATGGATTTCGGCTTTATCCTTATCAGCAAAATTAAATGGTTACTCGATTCGCTTAATGAACATGAAACGCGGGAAACGCAGCGTTTACAAGCCAACCGGAATCCATCGATGCGTTTCATTGCGATATCGCAATTAATTACTATCGCAAAGCGTACTTATGGGATCAAGTAAAGTTAGCACGAGCCAAAATCGATGCATACGATTCTCTTTAATTGGATGCAACGATAACCTTGCGAAGCAACCGAGGAAAGACGAAGCGCGAGAACTGAAATGGATTGACTTCACCTACTCGTCCGAGCACTTCCTTCCTTCGAGTAATCGTATCCGATTCTCCGGATCTTTGCGAGGTGACGAGGAAGGGAGATAGAAGATCTCCTGTTTTCAGTGATGGCCTCAAATTGCCAATAGGAAGCTTCTGTAAGTACGCTGGCGTGCAAAATTAAATCGCTAAATCTTCGGCGAAAAATTGCCGATGTTCGAACTGTCGTAACTTGGCAAAGAAATGTCGTACAACGATCCACCTGAGCTCGTTTCTACCCTCAGCCATCCTTCATTTTCGTAATTCGATGCGTCACTCCTGTACGAGATTGACACGATGGTGGGGGATCAATAAAATGGAAAGATGAATAAGTAATTTCGCTTTTCGTCACACGCATTCGCACCAATTCGCTTAAAAAGGTATCGCATTTCATTCGTACGTGAAAGTCAACAAGCTGCGGAAAAATTGTTGCATGAATGGTGGAGTAACGTAATCTTTCAGCGGAAAAGTGTGTAAAATTGATACGGGGGTGGAGGTCAGAGCATGAAACTTGGACTTTCACAGTTCTGAGGTGATATTTCTGAAAGATGTTTTTACATCATACAGCGTGTGGGAAGATGAAGGTGCATTTTCTTTCCAAGAATTTTACAAACTCAAGAGTCTCTACGGATATCGGAAGAGAAGAAATAGAAGAAATGGGGAAACTTAAACGAGAGGCATTCGAACGAACTATGAGCAGTTCGAGGAGCGAACAAATTTTTCCCAAATAGAATCGAACATTGGCCGAACAGTTCCTTAAAATCATGTTTCTTGGTTATCGGTGAAATCCATAGGAATTTTCATTCGTAACTTAATTCTACGCTCATAATTAAATGCTTTTCTGACTCTTGTGACTTGTTTTAGTGTTTGTAAAACTATCGAATCATTGTAATATCGAAATAAGTACAATAGAACCTCCGTTATGTGAACGTTCTAATATGAACTTTCTATTATTTGAACACCCTATTGCATATAAATCGTATACAGGGTGCCACTCAGCAACTGGAACAAGTCATAGTGAGTGGAAGGTAGTAGGTAGAAGGTAGAAAAAATTTCATTAGGAAAAATTAATTGTTATGGTTTCCTGTGTTGCATCGCGTGTTACATGTGTTTTTTCTGAAAGTGAAGGCATATACAAAATTTCAATTACCTCTATTTTTTTAAATGAAACTATACATTTTTTTGTAGCGCCACATGAGTCAGCGGAAGATTCGAATCGGGAGACTCATATTGTTGTGCCTTGAAGTGCCAACGTTGTTTTGGTTTGGTAGGTTCAAAGGTAAACAAACTCCGGACAAAACATTAGACGAATGTGCTCTCTAGGACAATGATTATAGCGAGTCATACAGTCGAAAAGCGAGCGTAGAGTTGAACAGTTGTATTGAGCGAGCGACGATTACGACCGACATACACTGTCTCTGTACTTGTATTTAAAATGATTTTAATATACACTGAATCACTCGTCTCTTTAATAAACCAACACGTATAATAACCCATCTCAGTTCTATACATCATTGGATGCATTTTTTAATTCTCTACAAAGAAGCATCGAGGTACTTGAATCGAAAAATAATTAGTTCGAAAAATATTTCGACTTCAATCTTATAAAACTTATCGTACGAAAGACTAGGTAAGGAAATATAACGCAATGTGCTTCTATGTTCATGTTTTCCTTGACCTTCTACACTCAATTTAACGAAATTATCATTGAAATATCCTTTGAACTTGACATTTTCAGACGCAAGTATCTAATACTTTCTTATTGGAAATTAAGAAATGCATCGAATGAACATAGAAACACATATAGTTTCATTTAAAATTATATTACATTACTCGGTCACATTGGCACTGAGATCTCTCTAAATAAAAATATGAAAAGAATCGAAATAGCTTATTAAGTTTCCCTCTGTGAAGTCAAACGACTTTCATCTCAAACATTTTCTCGCACTTCTGATATTTACAGAAATAAATCACGTATAGACTTTTAAAACGGACATACTGTATAATAATGACAGTTAACAGTTAATAATAACTAAAAAATAAGAGTATATTGTTATTACTGTTATTATTATTATTATTCATAATCTTTGTCTTTCGACTCATGGCGGTTTCCAGTTCACATTCGCTCTCATTTTCCTTATTTCTTAAATCTATCCCTCAAATCTATTATTCTTTGTACAATTTATATCCTTAACTACTACACTGATTAATTAATTAACAGTATTAATTAGTTAATTAACTTAATTACTCGTTCATGATACTCTCAACTCCTAACAGACTTCCCTCTGTTTCTTGGCCTCCCACACCCACAACTTTTTGATTTTTGTTTCCACCTTCTATTTCTTCTCTTTTCTCGGTCCAACTCGCTCGTTTAGCTTCCACTATTCTTTTCATGTTTGCTACTCTGCTTGTATCGTGTACCAACACCTTCCTTGTTTATTTGTTGCATTTAATTTCCTCGCATCGTTTTGCTATATATTTCATATTCTCCCTTTCAACTCCGCATGTTTTGCATCTCCTGCTATCCTCCTCAGTCCAGTGTTTGTTCGCCAGTGTTTATTTCCCACTCTGAATCTGGCTATTAATTTTCTCTCCTTTTTTTCTCGTTTTCCTCTTATGTGTAATGGGTTTATGTACAATCTTATGTATTTGTAGTACTCCTTATAATTTGGCTCCTGTATTCCCCTCTTCTTTCACTTTCATCTTCTCTGCTACTATGTACAATTGCTGCTATCTATCTACTTCTCTATATCGCTATGCTTTTATCCAAGCAGATCATCCCTTTTCCTTTTCCATTTGTTGCTCCCGCTTTGTCCTGTTCTTTTTCCGTTTCCTTTACACATCCACTTCCAGTTTCTTACTCGATATCCTCCTCGCTTCTTCCTGATACTTCATTGCCCTTTTATCCGCTACAGTACTCAATTCCTTTGACTTCGTTTCCTGCGTTATTATATACTTTGGTGTGGTTCTTTTCACACCTAGGATTCGCTTCAAATTACCTTCTCTGTATCTTATCCATTCTTCTCTTCCCTATCCCCAGATCTCCACTCCGTACAATGCCACACTCTACCAGCAACCTGAACATCTCATGAACAGCTTCCCAAAACTCGCAACTGTTCATTCTGAGGCTTGAGAACGATCTGTACAATGAAATAGCACAATGAATGAACCGTTAGAGTATGTTACGAACACTTTGCAATACTTTTGAATACTTTGGAACGAACATTTTGACTTTGCAACTTTTCACGTTGATTGAATAGTTTTGTTACTTTTACAAGAAAGCTTCTTGCACGCAGGTGTCACTTATTGATCTGACGTTGTAGAGCCACAAGAATTTCGCTGTATCAAGTAATAATCAGCTTACTGATAAAAAGTCAGAAGAGGAGAAAGTGTTACAACCGTTCTTGACCCTGGGTCGACCGTAACAATGCATGGCCACGATAGTAACACACTTTTAACTTTAGAAGACTAAGATATGTATCGATTTAAATTATGATAATGAGCAGAAGAAGAGTAGAACTTGTAACCAATCACTGGGAATCGCAATTGCGACAAATATGAAAGACATTTTGATCGGTGCATGTTTCATGTGCCCGATCCTTACACTTGGTACATCGCACACATTTTTTTTTTGGTTTCCTTGTACTGCAGGATTCTAAGACACACCAGACTGTAGTATTCTTCACCTTCTCATTTACTTTCGGATACTTCCGGATTTAACACTAGAATTACCACACCAGTCAAACTGACTAGTTTTACAATTTTATTTTAAAATTCTCACTTCGTGTTATATTTTTTTCCACAATGATGTAGTGACTTTCGCGACGATTACTAAAAGAATAATATAACGAATTTTATTTTGTTTTTATGTATTCAAACTGAAAATAATTTTGTATCAAGGCTACTTATACCAATACCAGTCAAAATGTAAAAGGGTCCTGCAATCTGTTTATCGAACCCCAATTAATCAGTTCCCTCGTTTTGTACAATTTCCCACACGGTTTTAAAATTCGTACTGCGTATTATTCGATATGATGGTATCAGTTATCAGGAAAATTCCGGATCGATCGCTAGATCGCTAGATGCTAACACTAGAAATACCACAGTAGTCAAAATGCCTGGTTCTACAATTTTATAAATGTGTCAATCCTCGTTTAGAGATGATGGTCCCAGATGGATTAATAATACCAAAAATGTAACATAACATGGAATTCCTTCTGTAAGAAAGTAGTAAATCAATAAATATAAAAATATTCTATTATTACGCATTTTTTAAAGACCAGTCATTTTCTCTGGTTTTGGTAGAAGTAACTTCGTGTTAACTATCGGTAGTTCTAGTGATAAATTATAAATTTTGACTAGCCAGACGCTCAAAACTGCCGAGTAACGATCGGAATTACTTGGAAAAAGGCCAGATGAAAAATTAACAAATAGAAAATTAACTAATTACAAGAGAAATATTTATATTACAATTTTAAGTGAGTAAGAAAAAGTTACTTTGGGGTATCGAAAAGTTATTTTCTTCGCTATGTACATGTTTCTTGTGTATCTATGTGGTTCAACATGGATGAGTGTGTTGTATATTCAAAATCGGTGTTAATATCTATGATATGTTTGAGATATTTAACGTGAACTATCTTAGTATTCGGACCATTCGAAAATCCTATGGAGCAAAGCTTGGGTATTGGATTGGATTGGATTCAGATTTATGAATACAGATATCCCCCTCGTAAAGGGTATTTTCTTGCAACACGGACTCGCTGTACCAGCTTCGAGAATTAGGAGAATTGGAGAAATCCGTAGAAGCAAAGGAAGGTAATGAGAATTTTTTAATGCAAACACCGTCGTTTGTTTCTTAATGGAACAAGCATATGAAATTTTTGAATATCGAAATTTTTAATCCACTTTTACTTAGCGGAATATTATTCCTTCGCATTCGAACATTTTGTTAGGAAAGTAACAACTGCAAGCTTCTCGGATAAAAAGTCGATGGCATTGTTCACATCCATAAATAATATGGACACGTAATACTTGAAATTAATCGTTGATTATTTCAATAAACGTATTTCTCTTAGCATCATAGGAAATGACATATGTACTTTTCCTAACTATCAGCCCCTAACCACCACTTTTGCATTAATTCTCCGTCTCGTGTAACGCATTTTCATAACACAGGACATTTTTCCATCTACTTTTTATCTACCGCGTTACACGCCGGATTCCCACACATATGGAACTTCATCCTATCGCTACCTGTTCCTCGCTCCCTGCACTAGGATATTCCGCTCGAGGACAGGTGGAAGAAAGAAAAAGAGAAATAGAGAGTGGAAGGGATGACGAAGCACAAAAGGTAGAAGAGGAAAGACACGAACAAGGGAGAATAGGGAAACTACCGCTCGAAGGTAGAGAGATAGGGGGCTAAGGGTAGAGGGTGAAGGGTGGCTGAAAAGAGAAGGTCGAGGAGATAGGGAACGTCCTTGTACGAGGATGGAAAAACGCGAGGAGAAAGAGATGGACGGTACAGAGGATGAGAAACGAAATTAGATAAAGAGGGACAACTAGAATGGAAAGGGGGTGAGCAAAAGAGGAGGAAAGGAGGAGAACGACGAAAAGGAGGGAGAGGACATGAATGAGCGAGCGAACGATCGCTGGAAAATGGACAGAGACGCCTAAAGTTGGTGAAGAGCGAGATGAGGAAGGAGCAGCGGGCTGAGGGCCAGAGGAGGAAGAGGGAGAACTCCTGCCAGCTGCAGATCGATAGAACGGAGCTGCGTGATACTCTCGGCTTTCCACACAGGAAACCTATAGACGCGATGGAACGCCATGAATGAGATACGTGGGTTACGTGATGAACACGCTTCGAGGAAATTACAAGTAAGTGTGTACGAAGGCCGGCGTTGTTAATACAAAGAGCGTGTGCCACGTTTCTCGCCGGTTGGCAACGTAAAATGAGATTTACCGCGCGGAAAACGTAGTCCGCTGGCGAGCTCGCGCTGAAAACTGTTGCACCGCTGATGATCCAAATAATTCTGACGTCACCATGTGCATATACGAGATTGTTGTTTGTTTGGTCGCGAGATCGCGTAATTACTTTTACTTCAACGATTTCTAAAATGCAACCACGTTGTTCCCGCTACGGATTTTCACTTTCTTTCGCATTTCACGGTTTTACTGGCTCGCTCGTCAAATTTCCATCGCTAACTGAAAACAGATGCACCGCGCGGTCTGTAAAAATTACAGTCAGATATTTTTTCTGGAAATTGTTAGGGTCGATGGGGACTCCCTGCTCGTGTTTTGGGTTCCTCCGATGTCTTTCAAATGATTCAATGAGACTTTCAAAAGCAACATATCACCTTTATTGTATGCTATATACAGAAAGAAAAGAGATCAAGGATATGTGTTGAGAACATATACGTAATAGATTTGTTTATACGTGTACATGTATATTCTAGTTCTTTTTACATAATACACGGCGTTTGTATATAAAATTTTTGAATTTTACTTTACATTATTTTATGTAGAGGGAATAGTTGGCTGTTTTTAATGATCTTACAAGAAGTTTGGAAGACATTAGAAGATTTTGGAAAACGAACGTTGTTTCAAGACAGATATGTAATTAAAGAACTATAGATAATATCTTTGTACATTAAATCAAAGTTCATCTTTCACGTCTCGCAAGAAAAAATTTAATTCTTTCATTAAAAATAACGAATTTTACTTAACAAGAGATCTTTATTTTTCTTCTTATTAATACTCGACCAGAGATACATTTACCGCTGAAAGAGATTGAATAGAAACAAATATAAAATTCTGCCTAGTAAACTTTACTCTTTAAATAGCTTTTAACATCTGTTAAATCTTTTATTATCTACAAATTTATGAATCTTGTTATTCAAACGCTATTAAGATTACTTATAATCTTCCACTTTTTGAAAAGAAGCCTAACAAGAGATAATTTTTCAAATTATTTGGCTTTTGATCGAATTTAATCATATTTATCTAATCTTAGTATTCTTCTTTTTAAATTTATCATTTACAATCTGCAGTACATAAACGTTATCACATATATACATATATAAATAGTAAATTAACTGATCAATTGAGTACGTTATAGTTGCATCGACGTTTAATTTATTTAAAAAACGTTAGGGAACTTTTTAAAATCCTTATTAATGGCCATTTTTATACTTTTATCATATACTAGAATGTATGTATAAATTCTATGTACAATCTTAATATTCTCTGATTTTCACATTCAAATACTAAACATAATGCAAGTAACAGCAGATTTACATTTATATTTGTCATATTTATTTTATGTAATGGATAGAATGAAATTTTGCATACTTATGTGTATATTTTATTCTCATTTGGGAAACAGTTGAAATTCGGTATGGATTTTGGAAACGGTTGTGATTCACATGACTTATTGTACGTGTGAACATATTGATGAAAAATTTATTGGCAACATTTTAAAAATTTCAGAACAGCTTTTTCACACAAGTCTATACGCAATCCGATAGATTTAACAGATCTGCACAAAGCTCTTGTTAAATATTTTCTTAGGGCAAACGTGTGAAAAAGCGTGGTCGTACCCGAGCAAGTCTCTTTTCTTGTGAGAACACGTAACTGTAAGTTGTTTTATAACAAAAATAGCTACAAAATATGTTTGGTTCATGCACTTTGAAAATTAAATTTCCTGTGGCTAAATATGATATAATTATTCAAAATTTTACATTCACATTCATAACATTTTATTAAAAAATTATTTCTCTGCTAATGATTATCATTTGTTACTCATTGTGTTATTTCGTAATTTATATAGACTGTCAATGCCGATAGGTCACTATTAAATTTCGATATTTGGAAAATAAATGTAATTCATTGCAAAAAAAAAATGGTATAATTTGCATATTAATTTATGTTTTCATAAGTACTCACTGTGTTCAACAAGTAATTCGGTAAATAGGAAGTTTTTTACAGAGATACATATACTGTGTATATTTCAATTATATTTCATTTAGTTCACTTATATTTAATTAAATCTGATTTACTGCATATTAAATTACGTCTAAGACGTTATTATCTACAACGTGAACATTAAAAACGTACAATCGTTCATGAGTATAAAACGCAAAATCATATTTTATAAATTATTAGGATCTGTTATTTCCATCTTATGATTATTAATCCTGCGCGCTTCAAATATTACGGCATCGTCAATGTTGACTCTTTACTCGATGAGTAATTGTACGTCTATTGCTTGTATTATATTCACGATTAAAATTATAACATAGATCAATATGAACCAACAAACAAATTGTTCATAATACGAATCCATTCATTCGTTCAAACTTCGTTAAAAAGACGCAGCTATACGATTATAAGTCAAACGTATATATATATATATATATATATACGTTATATACGTTTGACGTAATAGGTCTGACGGTGGAACATGCAACAAGGATTAAAGGCCATAGATGCTCCACTCTACAGATGCGTCGCACCTCCTATACCGACCTATACAGTGACACAAAAATAAACTCCCTGGATGGAGGCTACAATCAATGACGTCATGTTCGGTCAGAGTTCACCGGTCAGTGACCTCTACTCGTTCCAGTCACCTGGCAGCAGTAACAAAAGACTCGTCGCAACTGCTCCCGAAACAATATTTCAACTGTACGATCCTTCGTTGGCTATATTTCCGCAGCGTAAACACGCCGTGCCGAGTAGATCAACGATAGAACCACGCGATAGTGCACGCGAAAACCAAATTGATCCACATAGTGAACACCACATTTATACGAAAAACACACACACATGCTTACATATATATGTATATATAAGTGCATGCATCGACTGGCAAACTACCGAATCTCTCTCTATTATTCTAATATTCCCCTCTTTATCGCTCAAATTGCCGCGTCGATATTGTTTTGGACAATCACATTACACAATTAGAACATAACTAACCAGTTTCTTGCATCTACAAACACACTAGTCAACCGAATCAACACGTAACCATCGTACGTTAAATATCAAATTTTATCATTGAGTGATGTTCGATCGCGGACTATTTCGAATGATCGAAAACTCGCGCGATGATGTATGCATATTCAGGTAGAGAAATGTTATCGACCATGAAATCGTGCAGGTAAAAGAAACAAGACAGAAGGACGCAGTAGGAACATGACGTTCAACTACTTACTTACTTGCTGTCGACGTTCCCTAGCTGACAAGACGATGACGATTCGTCGCTGTCATTGTCATCAGCCTCTTCGGACAGGGGTTGTGCTGCGGCATGGCTCCTGTCGCCGGTCTCCAGGTCAGCGACGAGAGTGTACATCGACGATTTTTAAATAAACGTAGAACGTCGTCTTCTCGACGACATTGTCGTCAATCCCACGAATCAACGTGCAAACTACTTTTCGCGTGTTGTCCCTCGCGTTACACGACAGAAACGTAATCGCTTAGGTCCATGAAGAGGGCCAATTTCGTCCACGAACCCTTATACACCCGATTGCAAGTAGCGCCCTCCCGCCATCAAACTGGCTGATTGTGTACAAATAACGCCGGTGGCACCACCTTGTGCACGAATAATGAAAACTTTTACGAAGTTAGTGATCGATTCATGTAAGTACACTAGTTGCATGATCCTACGAAAAAAACGGTTTTATGCAAAATGTAGTGAGAGAATAACTTGATTCGTCAATAATTAGTGCTATAGCGATAATGTACTGAAATTATTAATATGAATTATTTTTAAATCATTCAACGTAAAAACATATACAATTGGTGTGTTTGCTTTGTTATTGACCTTTAAGTGGAATATAATATATGATTAGATTCTTATAGATAGGTATAAGTATTAAAAATGTGAAAAAGTATAATTGACTTCTAAACGTAATGTGTTACTGAATATCTTATTAAATTCAATCGCACATATTCTTATAAGCTTTAATCTTAAATTTCTCATCATGTGAACTACAGTTATCATTCGTGATCTTATGAATTCCTATAAATGAAGTTTTATTAGATACTGTTGCAGAAAAATATGAACAACAATATCAATATCATGGAATTCCTCGTTATTTAACATCTACAAAATGTTTATCGAAGTCAAAGGAAAACTGATATTGGACGTGTAACATAAATCGCACAGTGATTAACCTAGCCCCTTTAAATGTATTTCAAATTGAAGTCAAAAGTGTATACACATGAGCATTTGGTAACAAATATCAATGAATCTACTATTAGCATTTGCAATGATTTTATCAATATTTAAAATAGACACGATCAACGTGAAAGCCATCTTACGTACACAGGAACACGAAATGATTAATTCATTATGTTAAAATCGAACACAATGTCAAATATAAACAAAAGTTAAGTAGCTTTAATCCGTATAATTAATTCTGGTTTATATCTCAATATACTTTCCATATCTCAAAATCAAAGACAAATTGACCTATACATTCTGAATGCGCTGACAAAGTTTCTCAATTTGTTCGCGTGATACCTTATGTATCGTATAGAACAATACGCGTGTAAACATATATTAATTGTTTTAATCAATTATAAACGTTTATTTTATAAAATTTTGTTGTATTAAACGTAAATTCTATTTAACTTTATAATGTAATTCTATTATGCTGTAAAGATAGAAATGAGTAAGATTAATGTTTTCCAAATTTAACAAAATTCAATAGCTATACAAAATTTTACTATAAAATGACATATAAAACGACACTAAAATAATGGAACTCAAAAGTAATCGGATCGTAAAAATTTCTATACATTTTTTTGCAATTACATTACTTATAGAACGTATATTGATAAATCTATAATTAACTTTGTAATGTGACTTAAAATAAAAGTTACATCCTGAACTAACAAGTTTTCCCTGTTTCTTGTTGAAATTCATAAGTAGCTGCATTTGGCGGAATTAATTTATCATTAGGATATAGCTGCATAAAGCATTTCCATATCGCAATCAGAGATTCATTACGAAAAATTGATGCCGAAGGAAAAAAGTCGTGGCCGACAGCTGAAGAAAAATGATTCGTGCACATGCCTCGGGTGGATTAGACCCAATACATGTTTAGAATGGCGCAGCGACCTCCATCGCCTCACAGGCAAAGAAAATAATCGTTGCTCCAGTTGGATGTGCGCCAGCAAATGTAGCTCCTTTTTAAGTTTGCCCTTCGAGCGTAGCCTTGACTTTCAGGCCGTAAAACGTGTGTATACCTCTACCCGGCATCTTGCACCTGCTTCCCAAGGTATCGTAATTGGAACATCTAGATACAGTTGTTGCATTCGTTTATGTCTATTCTCTAAAAATACTCGTGAAAATCAATCGATAAATTTCGGTTAAACTTTGACTTTAGATAACAAACTTCGATAATTACCGCTAACGCAACCAGCCCTTTCTAGTGCACATCCGTAATATTTTCAACGATAAGAATATATCATAAGAACATGAAATTCTTTCCACATATGAATTAATCCTTTTCTTAATTGATTGTTTCTACAGTTGTATCAATTGTTAGTTTAGATTATTAATGACTCGATTGAAAACAGATGTCGAGTTGAGGCGCAACAGTCTGCTTACCGACCTTTTTATTTTCGAATTAGGTGTGCATGCGAAGAAGCTTTTGATCGTAAGAGAAATTTGGCCCAGCTGTGAAAGGACCTTAATTTATTTATTGCTACACTAGGACACGCTACGTGTGGCGGAACTGATGACTCCGGCACTGTACTCATCATTTTGCAGCAGGCCTCCAAGTGTTTTCCCGGACCACACCCTCGCAAAGGGCGTTTTTCGACAACGAATTATACCGACGACGCGTTTTCGCGGAAGGACCATTGTGTACTCCGTTTTATAAATTTCACTAATGGTATTCCAAAAATAATAAGTTATTTACATGTTTAAGAAGATAGTTCACATAGACATGATATGTTTTCTCCAATAACAAAGAATTCTACGTGTATATGATTTATTGAAAGTTATTTCATTCGATACATTGTCATACAAAAATGTTAATAATATGATTAGTAGTAAAATTGAAACTTTAGAAGTTCTTTTTATTTTACATTTATTTAATAATACTGTGAGATATCAAATGATAAATTAAATTTAGTTAGATACGATCTAATTAATAAAAATTTCAAGATTAATATTAAGTATATTTGGTGTTTTTACTTTTGTAATTCAAATGATGCAAAGATACGTACATAGATGTATAACACGTTTGAAGAATAAATAGGACTTTGTTGACGTACATGTATGTAAAAAATACGGTGCATTAGTTGCATACGAAATCACACTCAGTTTATATATTATTATATTCAGTTCAATTCATTTTCCTGGTTAGAATTGGTAACTTTAAATATTTGTTATAAATACTATAAAGTTTACACTTTACATTATGTTTGATAAAAATCCAGTACAAAAATATCATAACTGTTCTTTCCATATATAATATTTCGATAAATTAACTCTGTTAGGTATTATAAATTCGATTTTTTAAATATATTAATTTCATTTGTTTTTCGTGTATGTGTTTCAGTCATCTTTAAGAATATATCTATTCTATTTTTATAAGGGCACTTCTTTAAAGTCTCAATACGTATACAGCACTAAATAACAATAATAATAATAAATATAACAAAAAAATATTAAAATTATTAATATCGTAATACATCTTCTATATTATAATATAATAATTTTATCATATCATAAACTAATTAAGTGAATTCTTTAAATTACTGTAGGCTAATGATTGCAAAACTCGATATATCCCTTGATTACATTATAATTTTAAAGAGGCACGTGTATGTAATAGATTGAACTTTAATTTCGAATTGTGTTTCTAATGTATATGCACTTATTTTACGTTTTCGTGTCAACAGGTAATTTTTCGTAAAAATTGTATATTTAGGTACGTACAATAAAATGCATTCACTTGTATATCATTGCAAATATAATTAAGTATAGGTAGAATCAAACACTTAATACGTATTAATTACTAAATTCTTGTGCCTCATAGGTGAATATGTGGACGAAACGTATTAAGGTTAAAACTGTTTATGATATTAATTATTGTATACGTTCAAAAACAAAATTGTTAAAAATTTTATCACAAAATTAATAATTACTATTTCTTCTGTTTGTTTTGAAATGTACAGCATTTTTTAAATGCTTCGAATCGAATTCTTTAAAAGTTTCATCTTACGATTTTATCTACGATTTTTACGAACTAAAGAGATTTAAAACATCTTCAATCTGTTATCATAGATGCCGTTGTGTTCTTACAGAGATGATGCGAAACATAATTATTTGTCCTTTTTCTCCTCCAAATCGGCTACTTGTTTGATCACGTTCGTGCTTGTATTTATTTTACCATTAAGTTCATCTTTAGAAATTTCGTCATTTTGAATTTCTGTGATACTAGCTTCCTTCTTTTCATCATCTTCCAGAAGATAGTCCCAGTCTTGCGAATCGTCACCGCCATCGCGAATCTTACTTAATTCCCTCTTCAACATTTCCAGACATTCTCTTCGTTCTTTCCATTTCTCCGCTTGCTCAGGATCGCTTTTGGCATCTCCGCCTTGGATTTCTTGTTCAATCTTTTCTCTTCTTTCGCATTCCAATATGTACTTCTCATAGCCCTCCATCTATACAAAAATGATTATTAATTGATGGTTCACGTAACTACAGGTATTTTTAAATAAGCGTGTAAACACTTAAAAGGTAGTAGAATATTTATCCATTCACGTAGAAAAATTTTCTTTCAAACATTTTTTCGTATTGATAAATGTAGTGAAGATATTAAAGCAATTTCAATTTCGTAAATTACAGAATAATTTTTTAAAAACATTTTTTTAAAAGCCAATGATTTTCATAACGATAGATAAAAAAGGCAAATATCTAGGAAGATATGAAAAATATAGAAAAATGTCTCGATTGAAAGTGATAAACTGCAGATATTTGTGAAAATTCAGATTTTTTGCGAATATAACTAAAGAAATAGAAGTCGAATAGAGATTTGTTTCATCCTCCAAATATTATAACAACTACTGTACTTAGAATGTTTTATGTATTTCTATATGTTACATGCATTCTATACATTTTTCCACGTTGAAATTTTCCATAAATACAGAACTATCCGCAGTCTAGTTATAAAATATTGAGAGGAACAGATTATACTGACATTTGGTGGACCTTGTGATGGTTTTCAACTCCGAATTTATAGATGGCAGCATATATTTTTCATTGCATATTATAACTGACACTAAATCGTGATATTTTCGACAAAACTACTTTGCATCTTTTATTTGAATTATTCTTGGGGATATGAAGTGGACATGTCGGGATTAACTATAACTACATTACCTCGTTTAAAGAATATCGTTTACTGAATTAAAACTCTAGGACATCTGGAGTTATAAAGCGTAGAATTGTTAATTCGATTGTTTGTAATTATATTATATATTCGATTAATTGTAATTTCGAGATTTAACTGCAGCAATATTGCAGAAGGTAGAGTACAGAGCCGAATATACATATACACACGCATTGAAAATCTCTGCATTGAGAAATTAGTCTAAGATTTTAAGTAATGGGGTCTTTTTCAATGCTGTGACATACGTATAAACGTATAATATATTATGTGTATACGCTATCACATAAATAAGATATATGGAGGTTCGATCGTGCAGTTTCTATGTGTCTTAGTATTATGCTGTATTCCTAATATACATTATGTTAATGTCTCAAGAATATCTCGTATGAAAGAAACAAGCAAAAGTATTCTGAAAACGTTCCATATACAATGAGAAATGTAGCCTTCTTTTTAAGAATTTTTTTATTCTTTCCTCTCTCGATGTTAATTTAGGGATTTTTAAGATAATTGGAGGATCACATAACCTCAGCACGCTTGATATATTACAACTTTCATTCAAGCACTTCTTATATTTTCCATATATTTCCCATTTTGATACTTTTCATACTTTTGTAGACATTTGAACACTATCCTCAATTTTTAAAAGAAGAAAGAAATAATAAAGATAACAGATAATCTGTTTAAATCAACCATCCATCAATGAAATCCGTTCTATGAAGTTCCAACATAAAAATTCAAATTTCACTTATGAATTACTCGATCAATGTCCAGAATTCGACACGTTCATTTATCACCGGTCAGACATGTGAGGTTGAGAACAATGAAACAATGCCCCCTGTTACTCGCTTTGGTTCATAAACAAAGTGTAAAGGTAATTTTACGGAGCTTTAATCAAGGAAAGATGTGATTGCTTATCCAAAAGCTACTGTAATATTATACTAAAACGTTTAACCACTTAATCCGCTAACAGACTTAATATATTAATATATTTTACTTGTTAAAAGAGAATAGAAAAATAGAACCTTGTCTTGCAGCATTCGTTGGACATTATTTTGTCTTTTCAGATGGCGTGGTAACCAAAAACACGCCTGGATGAGTCGTAAGAATATCCAAACGACTCCAGCGAGAGCCAAGTACGAAAAAGCGGTGTACACCATGCTTATAAAATCGACCGAGATCTGCTGATACTTCATACCGATAATTTATTAGTTTTAGCAAAATCTGTAATCACCGTATAAATGAAAAACGGATAAGATCATCTCCAACGTACGAAAATTCAATTGAAACAAATAGGTGAATGACATATGTATGTATATGCATACCTATTCTTATTGACTTAATTTTATCTCGTATAATATTAAAAGGTAATACTATTTTTATAATATAGTATTTGTTAGTTGTAGTATATATTTGTATTATATATTATATTATATATTATTTATGTTATTATATTAATATATTATATAATATATATTACTACATTACATACTTGTATTATATGTGGTATTATATTTGTAGTATGTGGTTTTTGCAGTAACCGTATTAAATAAATCAACGTACACAATAACTACTATTATAAATATATTTATAGTGCTCGAACTTGCAACAATTAATGACCAACATGCTAATAATATTTTAAATATTTACGATATAATCTTATCACATCACTTTTAATTCTTACGTCGATATTAATAATTGTACGAATTATATTGACTTATATAATAACTATATAAATATCGTATTAGATGTATTTATTACTACGTTGAGCAATGTTAAAAATGTGATATAGTACAGATAAGTGAAGTATATCAAGTATACGTGAACAGTGAATTAATAAATTTACGATGCTTAGTATACATATTTTGTATCAAATGTAACTCTTTAATAAAGAAAGATATGACACTAATGTATAATGTGCAGTGCATGTAATAAACGTCAATGATATTACGACATCCATCTATTATACTTGTCGACGATATACTGTAACTGTATTGATTATGCTTGCTTAGTTTGTTAGAGCGATAAATGTGCACTATGCGCTATGGAGATATTCTGTACTATTGTAATATTCATTAAGCATTTTCCATTTACTATCGCTGGTAATTTTACCAATAATCAACGTTGTTTTGCGTCTTTTTTTTGCCCGATTCCAACTGATTGCTTTTTTTTTTGTCCAAGTGAATGATTTCTATATCCATAGTGTTTCACATCGAAATACGTACATTCAATGAAATTCTTATATGTTACACTCACCATGTCATTATACAAATTGACGTTAAATTGTTACTGTTGAATAAAACGCAGGTACGCAGTTTACTCGCACGTTATGCAAATAAAGAAAAACATTATTTCAAATAATAACTATGTATATAACTAATAAAAGAATATAAAGTTATTAGAACGGTAATAACAACAGTAAAAATTGATTTTTCTTACAACACTTTCATATTCGTATTCTAATATTTATATAAATGATTAATTAAAAAAACAGTTTTGGTAATCAAATAATTAGCTTAAATAGTAATTACTTATTAACGTTACCGATTTCAATATTACGCAAATACAATGTCTTCCTACAAGTTTTAATGTTTTACAATTTATCGTATTTAACAATGAATATAACACGAATATAAAAAATATATATTCACACTATAACGTATACATGAATGTTCTACTTTCGTTTAAATTCTGCTTATTCGTAGCGCGTAAATTTGATTTCGTTTAAAAACGTTAAAATTTGTATACAGCTCTAAATACGACTGACTTACCTTTTCTTTAAAGAAACAACGATGCAAACATGTCCAAGTAGGAAAACTTTTTATATAAAAAAAGGGCGGAAAGTTAAATGTATTTGTAACGCGAGTCGAAAGTAGAAGAAACGACAATACGTCAGGCTGGCAGGTGAAACACGACTATTCACTACTGACCCCTATCGAAACAATCGATATATGTATATAGCCACGTATGATTGACGTCTGACGTCTTACAAAAATGTATTTCATCGTAAACAGGACATTTTACGCAATTAATAATTCACTGTTCTTTGCTCTATTTCATTCTGTTATTGTTTAACAACAATTGCTTAACTCCGACATCTTTATATTACTTCTTGGACGTATAAATATTTATTACAAACTATGTGTCATAGTGATTGATTTTCGCACATTTAACAGTGATTATTTATATAATAATTGAACTTAAATTAGAACAATTTCAAACGCAAACATATTCGGCAAAAAATCCGGAATTATCTTTTTTTGTTTAGGAAATAAAAGTATAAAAATTATACGTTTAAAGAAATATATTTATAATTTAATTTAAAAATATAAAAGGAATATATTATTAATTTTCTAGCATAAATACTTTTTTGTTTTTACCATTCTCATAAATAAAACATAAAATAAGATAATATGTGTTGTTGATAGTACATGAAAAAAATAATACGGTTAATAAAAATATATATGATGATAGTATCTAAGATATAAGCTTATTTAATTATTGTAAATATCATTTTTGTACTTCCAATTACATCGGAAAGTACCTAAAGCTGAAAAGAATAGGGAATTAAATCAAGAATACACACTTTTATTTTTACAGAAACAACTAAAAAATAAAACGCCCCACGTCCCAGTTAACATTAATCATCTAAATACAAATTGACACTTTGTGGTATTAATAGCATGATTTGAATACCACCGTCGCGTAGATTGGAGAATTTATTGCATATCATTTAACTATCAAATTCTAACGCTTAACATGATTTTAATACATAATTTATTTTCTACGAAATTATACACGTTCACCTAAACCTGATACAATACGTACAGAGTAAACAGATGTGGAATGTGTGTGACAGCGCAGTCATTAACAGGGAGGAACAAGGCCCATTGCACTCTTAGTTTGAATATTCGATATACGTATGTTTTTTAAAGAAAAAAAAATATTTACGTCGTAGATCTTACATAGAACAGGAGGTAAGGAGTGGCGGAATTTCGTGGATTTGGCGCTAATTTATCTTCTAACTCTCGTAATGGGATTACATGTACTGCTTCGTCATCACATTCCAGCCATGTGCTAGTATGTTTATGACGTCGAATACCACAACAATCCATACTACGACAACCAAACCGAATTAATTGTTCCTTACTTTCACTAGCACTTGGTTTACTTCTAAAGTATTTTAATATACCGGATGTTTTGTCTGATGAAGACGAGTTTGTGTTTGTGCTGCTGCTACTACCCTGACCAGAAGTTTGTCGTTTACTACCTCGATCGCATTGAAAATATTCTGCGAATGCAGATTCATCAGGTAAACGAGTATAAGCGACATAATGACCAGCTGTCATTGTCGCACCCTGGTGCATAATTACAGAATATAACTTATATACATGTCGTGACTCTGATCTGCCACTTGTAGTTCCCCGTGTTTGATCATTGTTGCATTCTTCGCAAAAACATTGTAATGTTAACGGTGTTGGCATATGATTATTAATTTTTTCCATTGACCTAATGCAATATATCTTTATATGAAATATGGAAATCTTGTTTCTTCATTGCAATAAATAAAAGTTAGAGAACTGAATCTTACCCTGCTGCAGTAGAAAATCTTTTCAACTGCAATATAAGTAGCCTTGGTAAAGATGGAAAACACACAGCTCTGCGAGCTTCGTTATAACGAAGACAACGAGCGCACCAATATTTATCTCTACCCCAAAGAAGTTCACTAGTAACTACTGCACGTTTGTATACTTCACTACTATCCATTGGTCTTACTTCTTTATCTACAAATAAATATATCTACAGTATATTTTTGATCGTTACTAGTTACTTAATATTGGATGATCATTAATGACACCTACCTTCTTCACTTGATCTGTCTATATCAATAGGCACACATATATCGCAAAATGTTTCCTTTCGTTCTGTAACATGCTCACACTCTAGACATGTAGTCCGCAAAAGGCTAACTCCCTCAAAATCTTCAGAAATAAAACACTTTTTGCTTTCCAGTCTATGACTATTTATCTCTCCATTAGTTTCCGGAAATTCAGCATGACCATTTTCATATTTCATACAGTACTTCATATAATATTTCATATGTTGATATGGTCTAAAAGATACTGATACACCATTTACATTCGATTGTACAAGACAAGATAAACTTCCCCTTGTTGTTATCTTTTTCTTTTTTCTAGATTTACGAATGCTTCTTTTATTGGAATTACTACCTTCTGATTGTACATCTGTTAAATGTTCTGTAGAGAAGTCTGATAATCCATCGTTATTTTGTCCAAACTGACTTTCTCTATGCCTGACCAACAATTGAAATGTTTCCCTGATGTTATCTAGTAAACACACTAAAAGTTCATGAGCATCTTGCTGTTGGTTTCCTTCAAAGATAGGATTCACATCTCTGTAAAAAGATATACATGCATTATTGTTTTTAATGTAATATTCAATTCTTAATTATAATATTCTATTGTTAATATTATATTTACCTAAGAGCTTGCAAAAATGCATCTGGTTGGTACGGTTCGCTGTTTTCTCTTGCTTCAGATGCACGTAATGCCATGAACAATTCATGTAACTTTTCAGTAGCTATTTGTATTCTATGTTTGTTACTATCTCCAGTTGGTCCAGCTAAAGCTAATAGGTCTTTACTGCTCCAACTCCTGCTGCCACTTGATGTAAGTGACACACCAGTTCTTCCCAAAGATGATGACTTTATCTAATATAAAAAATATATAATATATTTTTCCATTTTATTTTTATGTAAAAATATAACAAAGCGTTCTTTCTTTTAATTAAAGAATTAATATCAACATTTCAGTCGCTAATAACGTGTGCTGTTGGAACAAAATCTATTGTTTAAAATAAAATACAACTTACTTTCGTTTGAAGTTGTTTATCATTTAAATTAGACAAATCGGTGGCCAAATGATGCAAATTATGTAGGAAGGATGGTGCAAATCGTAACGTATATATCACACTGTTCAAAAAACATGTATTTCCTAAATTACATAAAGTAGCTATTCTTAATCCTTCTGTACCACTATTCGATACATCATAACTTCCATCTTGGTGATTGCTCAATTGATTGCGATAACCATTCAACATTTTGATTGTACCTTCATAATTAATGAACATTATGAGTAAACGTTAAATCATATACGATTGATATAATCATATATAATGAATATTCAATATAATATGAAAGTTTATATAATAATGAAGTTTACGTACTTTGTGTATAGGTATCTCTGTTTAAAAGGCTCTCCCTGTTTGAAATCTGAGGAGCCTGAGAAATGTTGTTAGAAATTGTACGTGCACGACCAGAAAGGGATAAGCAAAGTTTCTTCCTAGGGGGAACTGAACGTTTATCCGCATCTTCTTCTGTTTCTAATACTGTCATTTTTTGTTAACCTGAAATTACAATCAACTATATAGTTGTCCATTTACATAAATTGCATTTGAATTATAAATTTGCTTTTACAGAGGTCATTTAAATTCCATTTTACTTTGTACTAATTACTTTAATTTATATCGTATAAATAAAAAGTTTAAAACCTATGTACTTACGTATTATTTAGTAAGGAAGTCATGGAACAAATGAGTTTGTTATTAACCTTAGTTAATCGAAAAAATCTGTATGACAATTAAACCACAAAATGTTCTTTGAATTACACGAACTACATTTCTACTGCTGTCAGGCGAAACACTTTTACAATGTTACAGTAGCCATTATGCGTTGTGCCTAATGTCATATATTCATGAACCGCGTTCATGTGCGGTTACAATTTCACATTTATGTAGCTTTTTCTATACTATGCACATTATCGTCATTAATGTTCCCCTAGAATCCGTTACGAGCGTTTGCGTCTGAAAATGGACGTTGGTGCGATTATGACATAAGTGCATATTCAGTAGGTCAAAAGTAGTCTCTCGCTAGTTAAAATGTGGATAAGTTCAAAAATACTTTGTTGTTATGTACTTCGATATTAGTAACTGAATATTATATTTTTTCTTTTATTATGATTATAAAAAAGTAGTATTGATTATTTTAGATACACAACACAGACAATTTTACTATTCAATTTTGTATCATTTTAATATATCTAACGTACATATTTAACGAAATCTTTTTATTATAGTACGATTACTAAATACGAGTGTAATTTTAAGCACGCACGGTTTAAATTTATTCCTTTTGTATAATTTTATCTATTATTTTTTATTCATATATAATTGTTTCAGTAACTAAATTTTATCGCAATATGCCTTCTTTTTCATTTTTTATTTATTTTCTGTATACTAAATTATCAGTTACATCTACACTAAGAAGTATTTTTTTGTAATGTACAGTATAAAGAATTTATCCTTTTCTTACAATTTTTAAAACTTTATTTTTTAAATGTCACTTAAAGAAGATTTCAAGTAGCTATTATGTAATTTTAATAATAGTGGAATCTTGAACGTAATAAATTAACGAGAGAAAAACGGTATAAAAAATTCGACAGATTTATCAAACCGAATATACATACATTTATATATATATATGTATATCAAAACAATAAACCATAATTTTTATTCAAATTTTATTCAACAGTATTGTATTAAACTTTTATGCAATAGTGGTAGTATTATTATTTTCCAACATATATAATTTATTTTTCTATAAGGATAAGAATTCAATTTAATATTGTCTCATTAACTTTCCATACTTTGTTTTCTGTGAAAATTAAATTTTGATGGTTTTTTTTTTTTATAGATATCATAGATTTTGAATTACAATATTTAATTCATTAATAGTTAATATTTAATAATGGTATTATATGACATATGGTATATTAATAAAAAAATATTGATGGTATTTAATCCAATAAAATGGTATTAAAAGCGCTATTATTAATGACTTGGGAATATGCAATTAAATTTTATACAACTTTTACTTCCGAGCATACACATACGTATAATTTAATATAATATATTATTAAAAATATTAGAAACCATGTTTTATGAAAAACATATTCAAATATAAATTTTGCGAAATTTATTGAATAGAAATATATTATAATTTAACAGTCTTTGCATTTATCTGTTTAATTATAACATATAGTAAGTACAAAAAATATAATATTAATATAAAAAGGGATAGTTACTTACGCAGAGAATTCTATATTTTATGTTGGCAAAAGTGTATACGGTTACATATTTTAAAAACGGTTACGTAGCTGTATATACAATCATTCAAAATAATCAACTTGTGAAATAGCAGGTACATTTGATACAATTTTTGTTCAATGCGTTCAAATAATTTTGGAAGACTGAGAGTTCAAGCTCGACAAATTGATGACGGTATTGAAAAACTTAATACGACATGGAAACTTCCACACGTTCTAATCGGACGTTTTGCAGAATGTACTGCAGAATCAGATTTTTATACCGAAACTATGTGGAATGCTATAAAAAGTACACAGGTTTGTATCATATATATCATTTTATTTTTTTAAATTATTTCTACCATTCGATTAATGTTTCGTTATTTAATGTTTCTTAAAAGTTTATATTGCTACTGATAATATTTAATATTTTCTTTATGCACTAAAAAATATCAGGATGGAATAGAACAAACTTTGTCAGAAATGAAAGAAGATTCAATTCACATGGAAGAATTGCTGCAAGAAACTAAGGTACAATATGAAAGCTTAAAAGAACAGTGCGATAATTTGGAGACTGTTTTTAAAGAGTATGGTTATCATTACGATGAAAATAATGTCTTGGAAGAGTAAGTATTTAATTTGTAATATTTTAAGTAGAAATTATTATTTTTTAATAATTTCATAGATTCATTAATCAATTCATAATAATTATTATATTAATATCTTATTTAAATTATATAGATCAAATGCTAACAATACAAGGAGCCCCAATCAAAACTCAGTTGAAGAAACAGAAAACTTGAAAGTTGAATTTACTCCTAATCTTAGTTGGAAATGTAAAGTAAAAGAAAATGGATTATCATCAGCACGTAAAGATAATTATAAATCACACATGTTTATGACAGCTTTAACTAATACTTCAACGTCAGTTTCTGATCATAGTTCACAAGGATTACTATGATAATGATAAGGAATGATGACTACACACAAGGATCATGTATGCATTCCAGAAAGAGAATGTCCATAAGTACCAACTCTTTCTAAACATTTTTATATTGTATATTATATTGAGGAAATGAAATTTCCGAGATTGTATATTGTTTGTTTCACATTATTATTATTAATCATTAAAGTCAAAATTGAATTATTTTAAGATAATACTGTTTTTATATGTCGTATCTCAAATATAAGTTAATAATAAAATGTATAAATACCACTATACATTGAAATACTCATTGACGCTATTTTTTTTTAGAATTTTTAACTTTATAGGTAATTCAATAATTAAAACTATACTAGATTTTATATTAAATATCCTAACTTTGTTGCCATATGTTATGACACAAAAACAAAGTAAAGATAAAACTTAATTAATAAAAAGATCAAATTTTTATTTGTATCAATTTGTGTATATATATATATATATATATATATATATATATATATATATATATATATATATCAACTTTGCAATAAAGTACCATAATTCACTTATAGCCTATTTTATTGGACATTGTAGTTGTGTGAATAACTTTATCTAATTTTATAATATTTGAAAGTTTTATTTGAAATTTCTAAATATAATTTTGCATTAGTAACGATGTATAGGTCTAATAATATATTACATGCTTGACAATCTAAATGGTATAAGTCATAAGTAACCGTAAACAATACAACATAACCTATTTTACCAAACCATTTTCTTCTTCAAAGTATTTCTTTACGAACAAAGTTTTAAGATACGTAACTTTAATTTTTATAAGAAGTATGGGTTAGTATAAAATGTAATATATTATATATTTTCAAATATATTTGTAATATTAAATGTTATATATATATTTACATACTTATTTATTTTCTATGTTATAATTATTAGATACAAATACAAAACTATGCCAAGGTAAAGATATTTTTGAAAGGATGAACTATTTGTATCAGGTAATAATAATCTTGAGTAACTTTTTATATTTTGCTGTAAATTAAAGTGGAAATATTAATAAGAAACTGTTCATAGGCAAGTTATCTAATGGCATTGAAAAATAGAGTAGCAGCATCATATTACGGAAATATAATGGTTGGTTGTGCAAAAAAATCAGTTTTAAGAATGTGAGTTTAAAAAATTTAAGTGACCATAATATATCTATCTACTTATAATTGTAAACAAGTTTCTATAAAATATGTAAGTAAGATATATATATATATATATAAAATTTTTCTTTTTAAGAGAATCAGATATTAAAAGGACAATTTGTAAATGTTGTCAATCACCGCTTATACCTGGTGAAACTGCAAGGGTGCGATTAGTGTCAAAACCGGTAAAAAGCGTGAAGTGGACATGTTTAACATGCTTAAGCGTTAAAAGATATCCCACAAAAGAAGGATATAAATTATGGATTGAACAACCTAATTCAGTAGTTCAAACTTTCAATTATGCACCAAAATCGTTAGATAATAAGTCTAATATTGAGGTAAAAAAAAAGAATTTGGATAAAGGAAACCATATGGATACTGAAAAGAGTTAAATGTACACAGATTTGAATATTTATTTCCACATGATGTGAGATGTGATGAATGTTGACATACGAATATTTTTTTTTATCAATGACTTATACATAAAATATGTTACAATAAATTTATAATCAATAAACAGATACTTTTACTAACTGGAATATTCATAACCATCTAGTAATATTGTGATACTGATATTAGTTTTACATTAAATGTTTATAGACATAACATGATCATAGTTAAGTTATTGTTTTTCGAGTATATGATATACTGTACGATTAGAGCCGTTCGCAATAAATTCCATAGACCCCAATGCACATATGTTTCGTTGAGGACGGTTTAGGCGATGAAAAGCGATGTGGTCTTCGCAGATAGCGCGAGATGATTATGTTGTTACATAACATTGAAATTTGATGCGAACGTCTCCATTTAACTAGCTATGATATGACTATATCCGCCCATCGCTAATGAGTTATACAAAATCTCAAATGTAGGATAACTGTCACGTATATACGCGGGCGTAATCAAATCACAGATTAATCGGATAAAAATCAGTCATTTAACCCTAACTTAAATAAATATAACATATATTGCAAATTAATAGTTGTACATGAACTTATGACATATGTTGATATTTCGACTGAATTGTTTTTCTAATTACAAATATTTTTAACATTATGAGCTTGTTCTTTTTTTTTAACATTTAGAACATTTTGTTGTATTAACGCCATGATATGACATTAAGTGACTCATTTGTTCATATAGAAGATAATGACACTATAAGTACGTTCCTTTTCTTTTTACGTGTAAAACGTACATAAGTTATATAAATACTAAACTAGTGAGGAATTAATCAGAAAACTGCGCTGGACGGAGTCTACACATTCATTTATATACATATATCTGTCGTGCCAAGCTTCGGTCATTAAACTATTTCACAGTGTCTATTTTCTAGCAATTTTGATTTTTCTAACAGTGAACCTAACAATTAGTTAGTTAGGACCATAGGTTGGCAACGCACACATATATACATGCACACACCAGCTACAGGGAAATATTTATTCCAGTAATATTGACTGTTGTTCGTCGTTACTCTTCATCTTGAATTCTTCACTGCTGAAGAGTTCGAACTGAAATAGCAAAAGGTGCACAGTCAGAGTAGATTTTCCTGCGTAATTCGGGATAATTTTTGTGCTCTCCTTGTACACGCGTCTACTCGCAGACAAACCTAACGATATTATCCGATTATTGTCGAAAAGGTGTGTGCATGCGAGTGTAATTTCGGAAAGGCGCGTGCAACAGTTAGAGCCGTGGTTAAAGAGGTACAACGTATGGTGATAAAGTTATATTACTGATTAAAAAAGGGATTGGCGTAAAACTTAATTTATACTAGCCCTGAAACGAACTGGGGTTGACCATCACGATCAAGTGTAAATTGAGGCATTACATTCGAGGATGGCTGAAATGTTGATCCTTGAAAACCCATGGCTGATTCGTAAAGCTAAAATAAAATGTATAATATAATTACATTTTTTTCTTTTTGAATATATGATAGTTTATCTAATGTTAAAGAATATAATAGCTTTCTTGATATACATTATGGTTTCCTGGAAGTGTTGTATAATCTGGTGTTGTTGGACGGTGCCTGTTCGTAGGCAATGGACGCTGAATAGTAGCATAAGTGTTATCTTGAGATGTATCACCCATCCCAACACTTACACCACTTCCTCGTCTCTCTGTACCTAAGCCACCTTCAGGTTCACTAAATACTTGCATTGTTAATTCTTGTTCCTCATATAATTTGAGTTTTCTAAAAAATTATCATTATATAAATATGTTATATGAATGTATCTTTAACAAAAGATATATCTTTACTCACTGCTCAATCCACAAAGGATTTTCTGTAGTATTTAACTCGTCAATAATTTGTTTCTTTATTAAACCATCCTTCTTCCTTATATCATTTGGCACAGTAATTACCCTAAAATATCATGTAATATAATACATTTGATGTTTTTCATATTAAAATAAGAAAACGTATATTTGTTTAGCATTTACCAGTGTCGTAAACAACAACAAACTACAGTTACAGTAACTGCACCAACTAATAAAACTACCAGTAAGGCTATTAAAGCCGCTAACGCAGGATCGAATGGTTCTTCTTGTACTCCTGCATAAGCAGGCTGAAAAATTATATTAGTTAACACAATGTTAATATCTTATTTATAGTTTGAAATGTAAGAAATATTTACCACAACATTTTCAATAGCAAAACCAGCATAATAATCTTTCAAGAAGTCATATTTTGCATCAATAACTTTAAGTACTTGTGGAATGGGAGCAATAGTTTGGGTTTTTGGTTCTACCACGTGTAAATACATGTCACACCTATAAGTTGAATTCAAATGTTACGTTCTTGGAAAAGTACAAATTAATTTAGAGAGAGTTTCAAATGTTCCTTTCTTACCATTCTCTACGAATATGACCTGATGCATCTACATGGTATCGAATTTCATCAACAACAACTCTGCTTTGAGTTGCATTTGATAATTCTGACACAATTTCATCACGTTCACGATTTACTTCTTCCGGAGATTTTGACAAAATGACTCTAATTAATTGTGAAGCTTCGAACACCCAGACCTTTGTCAACATAAAAGATAAGTAATTAAGGAATTAAAAATGTACAAATACTCACGTATAAAATAACTTACATGAACTCTAGTCATAGCATATCTCTCTGGAATAGCAGTTTCTTTTGCTATAACTTCAACAATGAACCTGTCCTGGTTGTACTCAGCCATATAACCACTTGTGACAAGTTTACCATCTTGTGTTACATTGAAAGGACTTGGAACTATAGAACCACTAGGTTTCTCTGATCCATATTTGTAGAGGTTTGCACTGGCAACGTAGTAATGCAGCGTACCGTTATCTCCAACATCTAAGTCTGACGCTGTTACTTTTGTTACAAAATCATTCACATTTGCCATTGAATTAACACCCGCATAGTAGTCGTTACGTTCGAATATCGGTAAGTTATCATTTTCGTCTAAAATAGTTATGGTAACATTTACGTGTCCATGGTCTGTATTGTGCATTAGTGGACGTCCTGCATCTGCGGGGCTTATATAGATATCAGGATCATTGGAAGCCAGTATCGATAAAACATATTTGTCCCGAGTTTCACGATCGAATGATTTATTTGCGTATATGCTACCATCAGATTTGTCCATGTAAAACGCATAATTTTCGTTTCCTGAAAAATATTCCCATTTACATAAATTTGTACCTCTGTCTAGTAATAGTATAATTTTACAAATTGCTTAGTAGAACACTACTTACCAGCCTCTATGTAATAATAAACCTTCGCGTGTCTGCCTTCGTCTTTATCTTCAGCAATTACTTTTCCCACAAAGTAATCTTTCGGGCGATTTTCTGATATATAAAAATGATATTCATCGTAAAATTGTGGTGCGTTGTCGTTCGTATCAACTAACTGTACAGTAAGCAGTCGTAATGTTTCATATGCCGTAGGGGTACCGTGATCGGCAGCTACCAGAACAAGCTGAAATAATATTAAGTTAACGTTATTATTTTTGAAGTCAATTGTTGTAAAAAGCTTTTAGATACGTGAATGGAATTTACCTCAAATTTGCTTTTTACTTCTCGATCAAGGATAATCTTCGATCTTAGTTCACCTGTTTCTTGATCTATTGAAAATTCTTCTGTTTCTTGAGTATTTCGATTCCCAACCTTTAAGTGATAACTTACGCGTCCGTTTTCTCCAGGATCTCTATCGATTGCTTTTACCGTCAATATTAAGTAATTTAGTACACCAGTATTCTAAAAAATGTTGTTCGTTATTACACTCGTGTAATCTTCTAAATGACGAATGCTTTATCGATAATCTATTTTTATACTAACTTCGGGTACTTCAACAGTAGCGTTTGTTAATTCGGGTAGAACAAATTGAGGTTTGTGTTGATTTACTGATGTTACTCGTATATCAACGGTACAGTTGTCTGAATGTGGTCCACTACCCGCACCATCTCTTGCCTCCACTTCAATTCTGTATGATCCAGCTCTTCCAAGCAGTGCTGCTCCGGGGTATAGAATGCCCGTTTCACGATTTAAAGAAAATGATTCGTTTTCATTCCCATGAATTATCGTATACCAAACTTCTCCGTTGATCCCTTCATCGTGATCCATAGCTATGACCTTACAATGAATACATAATATGTCAGTTTTTTAGCTTTATCATTCTCTAAGTTCAAATAAACGAGGTATAATTACTTGTAAAATAGGTGCAGGTGGATTTACTGGCAGATTTTCAGCAACCGAAGCTCTATAACTATGTTGTGTAAATATTGGTCGATTGTCATTAACGTCGATAAGTTTTACAAGTACTGGAACGGTGGTACTTCGACGTGAATTTATATGAGCACCATCGCTGGCCATTACTGTTATGGTGATATTTGGCGTCATTTCTCTATCGAGAACGGTTGCGCCACCAACAGTAATTTCTCCCGTTTCGTGGCCTGTAATTTATGTAAATAGATGTTTGTCCATAAAATATTGGTTCAATGAATTTTGAATAAAAAGATTACACTTACCGATATTAAAGTCAGCAGCGTGATCACCTATAAGACTATAACTAATTTCTCCAAAAGGACCTTCATCTCCATCTGTCGCCTTTACGGTAGTAACATGTGTGCCTGGTGGCGAGTTTTCTTTCACAGACGCGTTATACAATTCCTTCTCGAATTTAGGATCTTGATCATTAACATTTATTACAGTGACGATTACTTTGGCTGTTGTGGATAACTGCGGTACTCCAGAATCATACGCTACTACTGTGAATTCCAGTTGCTTTGTTTCTTCATAATCAATAACTTGGCTAGTTCGTACAATTCCTGCAATATGCGTAACGTTTATTGTACTTCCCATATTTTCTACTTAGTTGTAACGCGATTATAACGAACCTGTGACGTTGTCTATATTGAAATAGGGACTTGGTGGTATAATTCCGTATCCTGCTATATTACTATCTGCGTCTACCGCTGTAAATGCTCCCACAACAGCACCAGTTGGCTGTTCTTCTTGCATTTCTATCAAATATCGTGGATTTTCTCTCGTCCATGGTTTCAAGAATTCCGGTGCCATGTGATTCACGTCAATGATTGTGACTACTAAGGTGCCTAATTACAAACAAGAAGATCCATTAAATAACTACAGACAAGTATCATTTTGACCGTAAGAATCTCAACACGACTAAAACATCTTGTAATAATAAAAAAAGAAAACATAGAAAGTTATATTTTTCTTGTTTCGGTAACCCAATAGCAGTAATAAATTATCATTCGTCGTAACTCGTGGCCATATATCTGTACAGTACTATCCTATGAACTTTATGATACTATATTTCCTAAACATGTAATACCTCTGCCTTGTTGTAACGTGGGTGCCGTTGTATCACTGACAACGACAGTGATGCTCACAGTAGCTGCGATATCACGGTCCAATGGTCTAACGACGGAAACTTGGCCGGTTGCTCGATCAACAGCGAAAAAGTCCTGCGGATGTACCGATTAATACACAAGTTATTTTACAATCTTATTGACTAATTTTGTATGATCATCTTATATGATTATCAGACAAAGCATCAGATTATACCTTGAACGATTTACTGTCGTTGACCTGTTGACCATTTCTATCGATCGCCGTAATTGGCTCTGAAATGGCGAAGTTCAATGCTTCCAAGTTGGCACTGTCTGGATCTGTAGCTTTTAACGTCGTGAAGACGGTGCCAATGGGCGTGTCTTCCGTAACTTCGGCTCTTTGGGTTTCTGGCGTGAAATAGGGCGCTTTATCGTTGCTATTTTCAACGTTTATCATCAACGTTGTTGTTCCGGTTAAACTAGGCGTTCCTAATTAGAAAAAGATCACGATGAAACGTATACTAAACGTTATGACGCGGTCGTATAATAAACGTTAGACTCGCGGATATTTATGCAAATTCATATTTTTATGAAGATGATTAAACGGACAACTAGCAGGACCTTGGCAGAGATTTGTTTCATCCGCCAAATATTACAGCAAATATCGTATTTGAATATTTTATACGTACATTTTTACGTATTACATGTATTTTATTCATTCATTTCGTTTTAAAATTCCCACATATGCATAAGAATCTGCAGTCTAATTATAAGTAGAATGTACAAGCTAAAGAAAATAAAACAGATGACAGTTTTTATCTAAATAAAACCATTTTCATGTACCTTTATCGAATGCTATTACTTCTACATGGTACGTATTTTTATTGTCGTAATCCAGCTTCCTAAACACTGTTACAACGCCTGTCGTTTCATTCATAGTAAAGTCATCGAAAGCTCCCTTCTGTATTCTGTAAACGAGTTCCGCATTTATTCCCGTGTCAGCATCGGTCGCTGTAACTTCCTCCACAACGGTCCCTGAAATGTATGAAATTAGAAGATCCAATCGCATACGATAATAGTCTCTTGTAAATCATCGTTAAAGGCTAACGTACCAATCGGCGATATTTCGGGTATGCTGGCAGTGTAAAGTTCTTGCGTAAAGACGGGTGCATTGTTATTGACATCGCGAATAGTAATGTTAACAGTGGCAGAATCGACATAAATTCCGTCGTTCGCTTGTATAACAAGTGCAATCCAATCGTGTGTTGAATTCGTTAAATCCACTGGCCCTTTATTTTTTATCGTAATTTCACCAGTGTCTGGATCTATGGCGAAGAGTCCTAACTCATCGCCGCCCACGATCGCATACGTGATCTTCGACGTCTTGTCCTTATCTCGGGCTTGCACTTTCAAGTCGGGCTCGAATTTCTCAGCTCCTTCGTCTATAACCGCACGATACTTGTCTTGCAAAAATCGTGGTGGACTGTCATTGGCATCCGATAAACTGATGCGCAACGAAACGCTGGTTGTTTGTCCCTGCCCATCGTTATCGGTGGCCTAAAAAACAGCGAAGGTGAGAGCCGACGAAATAATTACATATTACAATTTATTTATATCAACACAAAAGCAAGTTATTACGAATCTTCCGCAAATAGGGATTTCTAGTAACGCGTATGTTAAATCACGAACAAGTTCCATACGCTACTAGCAAAATGTTTAAAGACGAGGAGTCTGCAGTTAAGATTGGTCAATATTTGATAGAATAGACAAACGCATATATTTAATCTCACAATATTGACTCAGTCAAACTGAACATATTGTTATTTGCTTCTATATAAACAGAGCTGCATTCAATATGTGGCTCCTTATGTTTGTCAAATTAAACAATAGTAATGAAATAAGCACATGTTTCTGGCTGTGGTATAATGGCAAGTGGATATAATAATTTTGACACAGCGTACCTTGTACGTTAGAAAATACTCTGTTTGTTCTTCGTAGTCTAAACAGGGTGATACTCCAGGAGTTGGACACTGAGCCACTGTGATAACTCCAGTTTTCCGATCGACAGAGAAATGCTGCGCACCTTGACCGAGCAACTGATAAGCTATTCCAGCTGTACCAAATCTAGAGCGCAGAGATAATTTGTTTATCAATTCAAATCAAAGCGTCGAATGAAGCTCTAAAAAATGATTCTGAGAAGGATTACGACTTTTCTCACCGTCCACTATCGCGATCTTTAGCAGTGATCGTTATAACCGTTGTGCCTGGAGGCGCGGTTTCCAGCACTACAGCTGTGTAAGTAGGGTTGCTGAAAGTAGGCGAATTATCGTTCGCGTCCGTGATAGAGACAGTTACGGTTGCGGTGGAGGAAAGTTTCGGATTCGTGTGAACCTCTTCCGCAACGACCTGAACATTAACAATGGCGTGATTTCACTTTCGAATCGTGTTAACTGATTGACAAGAATAATAGGATTCGCTAGCATAAAAGCGGTCGGATTACCAGAATGATGAATTTACGCTGGTTGGGATTTTCATAATCTAGCGAGCCATTTGCCACGCGGATGTTCACAGATGTGCTTCCAGTCGCCATAGTCGGCTCGATGGTGAAAGCACCATCGGTGATGTCGTCCAGACGTAGGGAAAATACCGAGTTCAGGCCCTGTAAAGATGTAATTTTATAAGACTTGTAACGTAACGTTGCTACTGTGCAAGTTTGAATTAAAAGGAAATACTTCTTTATGGAATTGCAAAGCGCTTGTAGAAAACACTGTACGTGCTAAGAGCAAACTTTTCAGCAGGAAAAGAAAACTTATGCGATAATGTAGTCGAGATTTATGAAAGAAAAAGGTGCATCCGTAGAAGGAGAGCCTGCATGTGCCAGCCCTTGGTTCTAAAGAAAGTTCAATGCTCCATTTATTTAGATACACGCCATTTAAATAGACAAGGCCAAGAAACCATTAACTGATGTTTACTGGCGTTTATGTTTTCCTCTGTAGAAGAGGCGACGTTCTGACACTATCTTCCAGTTATAATCTAGTTATAGTTAGTAACTATTTAAAAAGGACAATTACACTCAAACTCTATATTACAGTAGGCGGTGCATGATTTCAACCCTTCTGCTCACCTGAAATAAAAAAGCCTAACGAATTCTTAATTAGTATAGATGCCGCTATAGCACGAACCTTGGGAAAGTCAAACAAAAATTTTTCACAAAATGGCGGCCGTTTGAAAAAATTCCAATTTCAAACGGCCGTCATTTTGTGAAAAATTTTTTTTGAAAAAATTTCAATTTCAAACGGCCGTCATTTTGTGAAAAATGTTTTTTGAAAAATTCCAATTTTAAACGGCCGCCATTTCATGAAAAATTTTTTTTCGACTTCCCCAAGGTTCATGCTATAGCGGCATCTATACTAATTAAGAATTCGTTCGGCTTTTTTGTTTCAGATGAGCAGAAGGGTTGAAATCATGCACGCCAGGACACCCTTTTTTTTGGACCCCCACTTTGCCAGCTCATAACTTCGTGAATTTTGATTTTTTCCGGTTAATTTTTTATGTAATCTTAAAATATCAATAAACAAATGATAAAAAAATGGATAGTAAAAATATTTTTTGTTTCGTTTGTACAGAGCTTCCAAAATCGCCCGAAATTCATGCCTATAGACCAGAATACCCCCTTAAGAAATCAAATTCTATTTAATTGCGTAAGTTTAGTTTCCCTGAGAGAAAAGAGCAGAAGCAATGCTAAATTCCAAGGTAAATAAAAAGAAAGTATCGTTCGTTTCTTCTTTTCTCTGTTTCCTAATTCCAGAAGTTGGTCGATAATGACTGTATTTAAGTAACTCACGATGTTGTTCTAATGTATGATACTTACGACGTCAGGATCCTTGACAGTCATGTCCAAATGTGGCAGTGGCGTACCATTCGGCACGTTTTCCGGGATCTCGATGTTGTACTCGCGGCGATTAAAAGTAGGCGGCTCGTCGTTCACATCTTTGATAGTTACCGTTGCTTCGGCCGTTGACACTGTCAGATTGTCATTACCTGGCATACCGTCGATTAATTCACGCGCCCTTACTTCCAGTGTCAGTACGCCAGTTGAATCCTTCAACGCTTCTCTGTTCAGCGGCTTTGCGGTTCTCAGTTCGCCTGATTCGTCGTCCAGTAGAAAATAGTCGAATGGGTCTGCATAAAAGAATACAGGAAATTTGTTTAGCAGAAATACTTGAATTTTTGTAAATACTCTTAGCGTCATTTCGATTATTTCACGACTCGCACTTAGGAGAAATCCGATGAGCGTAAGTAAAAAAGAGGAAAATTTGAAACATTGGAAACGTTACGTTGAGATTTAAATTACGTTCGTCTTTTACCGTTTATTGTTTAACAAATGGAAGAGCGAGAATTTTCTAAGAAATGTCTTACATTTTGTAAGAACATTCTCCCTCAAAACTATCGTACGCAATAATAAATATATATAAAATAATAAACTCTTGCATACAATAATTTAATCCAAGAACATGGCAACAATTTAATTGAGTTTGTAACGCATTGTGAGCTTTCTAACACTCGACCATTGAATCTTACGTAGTAATTAATGAATTGACGTAGTCTAATTGCCGATTGCTCGGCTCACAATAAACAAGAAGGTCACGCGTCGAGCCATTTAGCTGTTTAGCCGTGTGCTCGAACTTGTGCAAAATGTATGCGTCTTATGACATGTCCATTTCGTCGCAAAGAAAAGAATTGTGAAATAATAAACACGTTTGGACACAACTAATACTTTTAAGACGTCTTGCAAGTAATTATGATCGATTCATTAGTGAAGAAAAATGAGTTGAAGGTGGATAATGTATCAGTAACAATTTGTAAATTAATACTTAGCTTAAATTAATAATGTTTTGAGAAAACTCATAGGAAATTAGTAATCTTCAACTGTGTGATATTTCTCGAAACGATGAAACACAATAGAAAACACAATATCGCTATCATCATTATCGTTATCAGAAGGATTTACCGAATCATTGTCCGCAATAATAACACACTTCTCACTACTATCATCAATATTAGATTCTCTTTTTACTGACACGACAGGTATAAGGGTTGTTTAATTCTTTTAGGGAATTATAATCCAAACGTGTGAACGTAACGAAGAGTTACACGCAACTGAAGTAAGAAAACATCGAGAACAACTGAACCACGAGTTTGACTCGTGTTGTTTACGTTTGGTCCGAACGAAGTACCACGAGTTAAGCTCATGCTTATTGTTTTTCGCCCAAATTTCTTACCACGAGTCTCGTTCGTTGTTGTAGGACAAGGGGTCAAACGTGTGAAATTTATTGCACTTTTTTAAGTCATGAGAAAGCATCGCGGCAGAGAATAAGCTTAGAACTGAATTAATTGTGAGGCTAAAAGGACGATACTTTTAGAAGTTGAGTACGTGGCTGCATTCAAATTCTCAAAATTTTCACTTACCCTACTGTGATTCTTCAATTTATCCTACGCTTAAAAATATTAGATTGCCCGAAAAGTGTCTTTCTTTTACAGACACGTCTTTTACAACGATGCATCTTTATACAAATATGGAACCTAATTTGTCAAACGTTGTGATCTTTATTTTGATAGAACAATATGGATCATATGTAATTGGATAAAATAATCTAAAACGAAAAATGTTGTGCATCTATTATTTCCTTATAAAACGAAAGAAACTTTTGAGACGACCTAATACTACGATCGTAACAGAAAGAAATGTTTAATTTCAGAACGTGTAAACATAGTAATTTAATTATCGTGTGAAGAATATTATACTGAATATAATTACTGAAATATATTGCTAAAAATATGTAACTATCGAATCGAATATATAAANAAGTATATTCCATTTAAAGAGACAAAATTAACGATAAGAATGTTCTGCCTCGAAACTATGAAACTTTCGTACGCGATAATTTAATTAACAAATTACCAACAATTACCAACAACGTAGTATTAGGTTGTCCGAAAAGTGTCTTTCTTTTACAGATACGTCTTTTACGTTTTAATCTGTCGAACGTTGTGATCTTTATTTTCATAGAACGAAATGGATCATACGTAATTCGATAAAATAGTATAAAATGAAAAATGTTGTGCATCTATTATTTCCTTATAAAACGAAAGAAACTTTTGGGACGACCTAATTAAATTAATATTAGGCTGGCAACTAAGTGATTGCGGATTTTATCATTACCACCTAATGACAAAATCCGCAATCACTTAGTTGCCAACCCAATAGATCGACGTAGCCTGGTGTGGCGAGGTTTAAACTATAAAAGAGGAAAAATATGGCGTAAACTCACTGGTGACTAACTCGTAGATCATTTTCCTTGGCATTCCCCTGTCGCCGTCTCTAGCCTTAACGGTCATAACTAAGGTTCCAATGGGATCGTCTTCGCGTACTACACCCGTTAGCGAGTCCAGAAATTCCGGCGGACTGTTCTGAATGTCTGCTACCTTGATTTCTACTCCCGTAGTCTCATTGTTCAGTCCATCCTGCGAAGAAAATTCACCTATGTAAAAGTCATTCGTCGTGTGATCTCGGGTTACCCTGCTCGCTGTTTTAAGGCGCACGCCCTCCTGTCAACTATTTCAATCTTCACTATGTGTTTCTGTCAGCTAAATCTCGCCACAGATCCGTCTATTATAGATCGGGCAAATTACATTTCTCGTGGAAGCTTCAAAGCTCTCAGGCTTTCACGTTGACGAAGAATTAACACTAGAACTACCACACCAGTCGAATTGACTGATTTTACAATTTCATTTTAAAATTCCTACTTTATGTTATATTTTCTTTCCGCAATAATGTAATGACTTTCGCAACGATAACTTGCCACTAGACACGATTTCAGTTTACGTGAATTTAACACTAGAACTACCACACCAGTCGAATTGACTGATTTTACAATTTCATTTTAAAATTCCTACTTCATGTTATATTTTCTTTTCGCAATAATGTAATGACTTTCGCAACGATAACTTGCCACTGGACACGATTTCAGTTTACGTGAATTATCACTAGAACTACCACACCAGTCGAATTGACTGATTTTACAATTTCATTTTAAAATTCCTACTTTATGTTATATTTTCTTTCCGCAATAATGTAATGACTTTCGCAACGATAACTTGCCACTGGACACGATTTCAGTTTACGTGAATTATCACTAGAACTACCACACCAGTCGAATTGACTGATTTTACAATTTCATTTTAAAATTCCTACTTTATGTTATATTTTTTTCCGTAACAATGTAACGAGTTTCGCAACGATAACTAAAAGAATAATATAATGAATTTTATTTTGTTTTTTATGTATTCAAACTGAAAATAATTTTGTATCAAGGCTACTTATACCAATACCAGTCAAAGTGTAAAAGGGTCCTGCAATCTGTTTATCGAACCCCAATTAACCAGTTTCCTCCTCTTGTACAACTTCCCACACGTTTTTAAAATTTTTACTGCGTACCATTCAATATGACGATATCAGTTATCAGGAAAATTCCAGATCTCCAGAACACTAAAAATACCGCACCAGTCAAAATGATTGGTTCTACAATTTTATAAATATGTCAACCCTCATTTAGGGATCCCAGATGGATTAATAGTACCAAAAATGTACTACATAACATGGAATTGCTTCTGTAGGAAAGTAATAAGTCAATAAATATAAAAATATTCTATTATTACGTATTTTTTAAAGACCAGTCATTTGGACTGGTTTTGTTAGAAATAGCTTCATGTTAACTATCGGTAGTTCTAGTGTTAATAATCCTCGCGTTCTATGTCGAATCAGTTATATTGGGTTGTCAATTAAGTGATTGCGGATTTTGTCATAAGGTGGTATTGACAAAATCCGCAATCACTTAGTTGCCAATCCAATAATATCACTTTCTTCGTTCTACCATAGTTTTTGGAAACGACGTGTGCGCTCACGTTTCGTTAGTTTTATATGTTTTTTTCCGAAATATGGAACTTTCAAGTTCACTTAACCCTTTTGCTATGGAATGCTTGTGACAAAATGTGATAGCTGCGAACGAAGCGCATGAGTAGTTGACACTGAGGTACGAAATGCTACGAAGTAAGTAGAAGTCGTTTCTTGTTCTCTAAATTTTACAATGATATTTATTATATTTAGTAATACCATTTTACTTTATAAAATATAAAAATCAACTGTTTGAGGCATGCAGCGTTGCCAGATACTCGATTAACAAAAGTATCTCATGTAAAGTATGAAATAAAAGTATATATGCTATGAACGTATATGTACGCTCTTCGTACCTCGGCGTCCACTTTTCCAAAGCGTATATATACGCTCTTTGTATATGAATGTTCATTCTTCGAGGAAGCGAAAGGGTTAATGCGATATAATATAAGATAAATCTAGCTTATAGCGATATATCTGCCGTTGGAAATGATTAGCAAACGACAAAGGAGAAGAAAACGTAATAAGGTAGAAAGTATCATTCTTTATAAAGAGAATACAATAGCGCAGAGAAATATTCGATTAGATTTCTTTTCATATCATATCAATGTTACCCTGTGTTCTTTAGATTTGTATTTTTGCCGAAAATTTCTTAAATTGAACACATTATGCGTATTTTTATTTCAATATTTTTATTGTATATAAGAATAGTTATTGAAAAATGCTGTAATTAAATGTTACTGAAAAATGGAAAACATGAAACTCCAAGGATTGAAGATACTCGAATTATTTTACTATAATTAATAATATTATAATTTATAATTATATATTTCTGATTTGCAATTATATAATTATAATTTAATAATAATAGCTTGAATTATTTTACTATATTACCTATTATTATTTATTATTATTACATTATATATATTATACGTACATATAATACATATATAAGTACAATTATTCAAACTAATTAATACGTTTTGTTTGAAAGTATATGGATAAGATAAATCCCTCTTCATTCTGCTATTTATAGCTCCACTAACTACCTTATACATTGTACATATTTGTATGTCTGTAGAAATTAAAGCGAAATATTATGCATTCGTGTTAATATGGATATTTTTATTCAACAAGGCTAAACGAATCCTCTCTCTTCAAGAACAATTTTTTTTAATTAATTCACAGATGCTGCACCTTTGTTTATATCTAAGTTATAACGGTTTAACTATATTTACGTATAATTGCATTCTCAGACATGAACAAACTTGGTCTCTAGAGCGGCACAAAGTCATTTCCAAGACTATGTAATGAAAATCAATTTTCAAGCTCAGCTCGCTAACCTGTTTTCAAGAGGACTTCATGAATTCTCCATATTTATTTGCCCAGCGGAAACACGTCTCCTCCAGGGAGCACGATAATCATCCGGCCAATCTTTTTTATTTACGTGAAACTTATTTCATAAATGTAAAACGTGAGAGAGAAAGCGGATTATACTTGGACGAACGACGATAGAAATTTAAGAAGGATCAAAGGAAAACCAATAAAAAGTATTTTAATCGGCCTTCTAAAAATTGGTAAGCGTGTCCTTTCACCCTCGCTAGACATTAATAACATTACGCTCTTTTTCTGTCTGCAGCCGCGCAGTTCGTTAGAGATTCTTCGCCGAGACTTTGCGCGACTTCAAAAAATTCACCTGCTGCTTTGGCCACGGAAATGAGCGAAAACTGAATTCCATGTTCGCGCCTGCTCGCATCAAAGGGCATTTTAGATTCAATAATCCGTTCTGGTCTCATTTTCGCCTGCTATTTGTGGATGAATGACTTTCACAGGCGTTTCGCAAGAACACACCACGAGGGAAGCAGAAAACCGTAGGGTCACATTTTTCACCATAATTCGTCAAAGAAGAAGAAAATGTTAGTCCAGTCATCCGCAACTTTTTTTTCGACAAATTTACATCATCAAATCGTGTTTTATCATAGTTTTCCTCCGCAGCATCATCGTGACGGAAAGTCAGTCTTCAGTCTTCAGTCTTCGGTCTTCAGTCTTCAGTCTTTAGTCTTTAGTCTTCAGTCTTTAGTCTTCAGTCAGTTTTGAGTCTTCATACATCGCCGTTACACAATAGTCGTTAGACCGAGTCCGTAGACGTCAATTAGAGTCGATAGTCAATCTGAGTTTCTCAACATCTTAGCCATCATCATCCTAACTCATATCCTGCACCGAAACGCTTCAACCGAAGACGAATTTGTAATCGCAAACCGCGAACCGATAATAGCAATCGCGAGTGCTACGAAAAGTGTACATAAAAATATATATTAATAAAGATATATTGTTAAATATACTCAAGTGTTTCTTCGCAACTATCACGACCTATTCAGCTCACATATCTGTTGTAGGTAATATTTCAAGATTATTCTTGATTCTTCAATTCATTCATTATATGTATGGCATAATAAAAAATTCATAGTGGCGGCACGGCCAAACCTTGTAAAACTGGCATTCAACGTGTTAATATTCTTTTTATCGCTATTTCTGTTATTTACGCTCTATATTATACATCTTTATATTATATCTCTATGAAATGGAAAGAAATGGAAGTATTCCCAGCATCGAAGCTCCGAATTTGTGGATGATAACGATGGATTTGAAATATTCGTTTTTTACATCGGAACATTGCAGATCGTCTCATCTAATTTGTTTTTTTAGCAAATAGAATTGTAGCAACTGATTTTAATATCGAATTTGTTTTAGAAGAATCGATAGAAAACTGAAGCATATTGGAAGATATGCTATTGAATTTGAAACACAAGACAACGTGTCAGAAACACGTGACAAATGCGATAGAAACGACGAAGAACGATATGACAGCCAAGTTCTCGGAAACGTTGCAGGTGTTCTGTCTGCATTGGTGACGCGATAGTTAAAATACAGAGTATGTCGTAAAGTCTGGGACGTTTATCGTGTAAAAGTAAGTCGAAGATACAGAATGGCAATTTTTCTGACAAACGAGAATCTTTTGGCTTATTTATCGGGTTGCATGGAAGAACTAGCCCTTTAGTTTGGTTATTTTTATCACAAAGAAACGGCTAACTCTTCCACGCAACTCGATAAATAAGCCAAAACATTCTCGTTTGTCACAAAAATTGCCATTTTATATCTACAAGTCGATTTCAGACACAGTATCACACAGAGTGCGAAGAAAAATCCCGAAATCATAGTAAAAGCAGTGGAGTGGTGATTCTACATGCAGAAATAAGTCGAAAAAGAAGAACAAGATTTCTTCGTTTCCGAGAAAAATACATTTCGATATCCGTCAACTGCCCGTATGCTAATTGTAAGTTCCCAGGCACTCGACTTCTTTTCCGCTCGTGTTGACGATGATTTCATTAGACGAGCAGAGTTATGTATGCAGCAACGCGACCAAAACTTTCGACGCTTGTTGTTATCGATAAATTTATTCGGGACGTCGATGAGCAGCAAAGTGGCGTTTGGTAGCGGCGTAGCAGTAGCATAATTAAAATCAATTTTCCAGCTGTACTCACGCTTGCCCTGAGTAGCAATTGGTAAAAGGGCCTCTCCCTGTAGTCGAGTGGTTGGCGCAAAACCAAGGCGCCCATGTACGAGTTCAGTCTTCTTTCCACGTTCACGATGCCAAACTTTTCACAGGCGTCGAGGAACTGAAACAGAGGCATCATATTGATCGTGCATCGACATTCTGCTGTTACTGCTTTCCAATAGACTGCGGATTTTTATGTAAACTCATGTTATTGAGAATAGTAGCAGATTCGTACTTTCGATTTTTAATAATTAAAATATGACAATTACAATTACAATACAATGTGTTACGCCCTGAGGCTTACCATAGGCCGTGTTCCTACCTTGGTACTACAATATCGCCGACAAATCGCCTGACATGAGCGGCAAAATACATACAATATATCGACAAACGCATAATTCTAGAAACTTCGATTCGGCTGTTATTTACCTATACAAAGAAGGTAGCATATGTGATCACAGGTGAGAACTGTGGCGTGATCTTAGCGTGGTGGTGGTCGTCTCCAAGAGAAGACAAAGGGAAAAATCGAAGGGTAGAAAAATCTCATTTGAGGAGTCAAACGGAATGCATCGAGAGGTTCAGAGGAATAAAATTCAGATCGCTTAGTCTAACGAATATATCGAGAAATATCATAAAGTCGGGTCGAATTGTAATAACAAACTAATTGTATCATTGTTAGATCATTTGTGACGTGTTCTTTATAATTTTAAATATTGTTGGAAATAGAAGATTATATTAACCCTGTTAATTCAGTGATATAATCATTTTAACCACCTCTGTTATCTTAATCGAATCAGGGAAACGACTGATTTGTGACATCAACCACATCTCAATCCGCATCAGACACAAGGCCACACACACCGGGAGAGGTAGCAACCAGATGTTTACGGTTCCTCACTGCGTACCCTCAATAGCCTCAAGGACCTACCATAAATCCTGGCATTTTCACACCTAAGGTCCTTCAGACCAAAAACGATCATCTTCTATTTCCAACGTTATTTACATTTTTGTCTACTACGGGAAGATACGGAAAAGTTGGTTTTCTCACCTTCGGTATCTTCCGTTAGCGACTCTCTCGGGGTCATCAACCTTCTTATTAACCAATCAGAAACAATGTTTATTATCCTCATTTTCCTAGCAAAAGTATCCTCAACAAATCAGCTCATCTCGTGTCCTTAGACACACCCATCACTAGTTTTTCTCCGCCACAGCATCATCACTGAACTTCACTTATTCTCTATCTTTAGAACAGTCAACATCTTCACCAAGTTTCTACCCTTAGATCAGTCGCGTGCTTAACTTATCGGTGTAATTACCTTTCGTATAGAGTTATTGAAGTAAACTGTGATTTATACGTGTCAATTCAGCGTATATTCAATTGGTGATTATTAAGTTCATAAGAAAGTGTGATAAAAGGAAAGTTAATAGTTGTGTTACGGCTCAACCTTCTTGTCCTTTAAAACTTACGTCTCCAGTTTACGTGACAAGAGATTCAGACGAATAAAATCCAGATCGCTTAATCTAACGAATACATCGAGAAATATCATAAAATCTAATACTATGATCGTAACAGAAAGAAATGTTTAATTTCAGAACGTGTAAACATAGTAATTTAATTATCGTGTGAAGAATATTATACTGAATATAATTACTGAAATATATTGCTAAAAATATGTAACTATCGAATCGAATATATAAAAAGTATATTCCTTTTAAAGAGACAAAATTAACGATAAGAATGTTCTGCCTCGAAACTATGAAACTTTCGTACGCGATAATTTAATTAACAAATTACCAACAATTACCAACAACGTAGTATTAGGTTGTGCGAAAAGTGTCTTTCTTTTACAGATACGTCTTTTACGTTTCAATCTGTCGAACGTTGTGATCTTTATTCTGATAGAACGAAATGGACCATACGTAATTCGATAAAATAATATAAAATGGAAAATGTTGTGCATCTATTATTTCCTGATAAAACGAAAGAAACTTTTCAGACGACCTAAAACATTCATCAAAGAAAGAATTGTAATTGTAGAGGAGTCTGTACGTGCGTCTTAGTTGTAGAGAAAACTGAGTGTTCAATTGATTTAAATTTGCAAGTACCGTACCAATAATACTTTTTGTAGAGGACAATTTATCAGAATAACATTCCTAGATAATTTGTATGAAAACAAGAAATATATCTCTTCAAAATGCTCTTTTTATTTTTGTTAGAGAAACATATTTTACAACGATCTGAGTAAAAATCGTTGAAAAATTGGCGATATCCAGTTTACGTGACAAGAGATTCAGACGAATAAAATCCAGATCGCTTAATCTAACGAATACATCGAGAAATATCATAAAATCGGGTCAAATTGCTGTAATAATCTAACTGTATTTTAAATATTGTTGGAGATAAAAGTTCATATTAACACTGTTAATTCAGTGTTACAATCATTTTAACCACCTCTGTTATCTTAACCGAAACAGGGGAACAACTGATTGTCAGAATCGTAGCGTGAATTTACACAATGACAATTACAATATAACAATTAGAATTTTACAATTGTTTTGTTTACATTACAAACAGATACAAGTTTAACAACAATATATATACAATACAACAAATATAATACAAGTTTATTATATTTTTCGTATTGTTTCTTCGATATTTTCAAGACACCACCGATCATGGTTGGATATGTTAAGTGAAATTATTGTTGTATCGTTAATGGAAGGATAAATTTGGCGCTGTTGGGCATCAGGAGATGTTACATGGTAAATTATTGCCAAAAAGACAATTTTCCAACGAGATTCATTCAGCAGCTGCTACATATATATAAAAAAAAGTAGTTTCAAGATTTTGGAATAGAATCATTACGTTGGCCAGCATCGAGTCTTGAACTGAACCCGATCGGAAGCCTATGGGGAATTCTAGCGAGTAAAGTTTACGATCAGGAGAAGCTACCTGCAGAAAATATCGTGGAACGTAAAAAAATAATAAAATCAGTGTGGATGGATTTTCAGATCGAAACTTTAAATAAGTTAGAAGGATAGTGTACGTGACGGATTAATCAAAATTAATAAAGAAGATTTTTCTACTACTTTAAAGTAAAAATTAAAATTGTATGAAATTAATTAAATAAATTACATTATGTTTAAAAGATTAACAATATATTTTATCACAGCCAAAAACACAATTTTGAGAGAAAAAATTTAATTTCTTCCGGATCTCCATGCAACAAATCTTTCGTTTATTATATCTTCAGTTTTGTATATCACAATATAAATTTTAATTGTATAATTGAAAATAGAAATTGTATAAAAAATTTCGTCAATTTTTGTTTTAATATCACGAAAAGTCTAAAAATCGATTGTGTTTGTAATTATTCACGACACTGTATACAAATAGTGTCACTAGCACAACTGTTGCGGTCTTTGCACGTTTCAAACAAGATGACTCAGGAATATGGAAAATGATGGACAGTGTATTACTTGAAACAAAAACATTTCTTTTCTTCGAAAGAAAAGTGTAATTTCAAAAAGGAGAGTAGCTGTATCCTCCAACAATAATTGCGTCAACTAGCGCAGCAAATTGTAAATGTTACATCGTACAGGTGCTTCGTGATTCTTCACGAATCAACAGCTCTGTAATTCCAATTGTTATCAACAAAATGCTCTATACATTACAAAATCGCTACAAACGTATTCATCTATTGGGTTGGCAACTAAGTGATTGCGGATTTTGCCATTATCACCTAATGACAAAATCCGCAATCACTTAGTTGCCAACCCAATACTTTCATTACGTTCGAAAAAGTCCGCATTTTCGCTTGTCTATCTTTTTTAAATGACAATAGAAAGACTGCGTATCAAAACCACGCCGTTTCGTACAATCGAAGGAACACGATTTTTTATTTTTCTGCGCGTGTTCCAACGCTACATGTTACGAGCGAAAATTTTTCGCACGCCGATAAAACGAAAACATTTTCAATCACACGAAAGACTCTCGACGAATAAATGGTAGAAACGATAAAAAAAAAGAAATAAAGAAAGAAAGAAAGAAAAAACAGCAAATAAACGATCTAAAAAATGAATCCCAATACGCGAACGTATCGTCCATATATCGGCTCTGTCTCGATAATCGTTTTGAACCATAACTATGCTGAACGTCTCGTTCTAATAACCGCCACAATTAACGAGGAAATTCGACTATTTTGGTAAATGATAGAGCCGCTGTAAACATTAGTTTGGTTTAATGACCGAACATGCATGGTGCGTTCCACGGTCTGTGTAAAACGAAAAGAGGCATTAAAGTTCGCCGCCGTAAAGCCAGCGGGGCCATTAGTTAAAAGGTTTTACAGTTTTATTGGTCGTCTAACGGCCCCGTGAATTTATCGAGCGGATATGACGTAGAGGGTAAAGCGTGTAAGAGTATGCGTCTACGTGCTAATATTCCAGCCGCATCCTTCGGGATCGTCGCGTACAACTGGCGTGGTCAGATAATTTCCGCGTATCCCCTGTGATAAACGCGTTGGATATTTTTCGAATAAAATACTCCTTCGTGCTCGCTATTTTTCTCTACGATCTGATCGCTTAAAGGTCTGTCACAGTATGCCGCGTTAGCCACATACACTAAAATACGATACGAGGTGCTCTCGTGCGATATAACTATATATGTGTATCTATATATATTTGGAAAACCGTGTCGCTCAGCCATTTCTGTACTGTTATCGGATGCCGTGCAAACACGGAAGTTGAAAAATTTCAAGTACAGTCGCGTCTTACGGAATCTTCCGCCTTTATGACGCGCTAGTAACGCCGAAGAAGAAGTTGTTACGAGTTATGAGGAAATGTTTGACGCCGTAGCCAATATCAAGGGCTTCTGCTGCGAAAATACCCTCGCCGTTTCTCCATACAAATTCTTCGGCTTTACTACCTCCGTTCAAACGTTTCTACAATAAGATACAGTGCGCACGTTCCGTTGTTATTCGATGGGTAGACAATTTTCTGTCGCCTGACTGTAGACACTGAAGATTCGGACGAAATGTATTTCTCCGAGTTTTCGTCTTTTTTGTTTACGAACGATCGCTTGTTTGCAGTTTCTTTAACGCTAAAACTACCACACCAGTTAAATTGACTGGTTTTACAATTTTATTTTGAAATTCCTACTTCATGTTATATCTTCTTTCCGCAATGATGATTTTCGAAACGATAACTAAAAGAATCATATAATGAATTTTATTTTGTTTTTTATGTATTCAAACTCAAAATAGTTTTGTATCAAGGTTACTTATGCCAATAAGTAAAAGTGTAAAAGGGTGCTGCAATCTGTTTATCGAACCCCAATTGACCAGTTTCCTCGTTTTCTAGGATTTCCTACACGTTTTTAAAATTTTTACTGCGTATCATCCAATATGACGATATCAGTTATCAGGAAAATTGCAGATCGATCGCTAGAGCGCTAGGTGCTAACACATTTATAAAATTGTAGAACCAGTCAGTTTCACTGGTATGGTATTTCTAGTGTTAGCATCTACCTAGTGTCAACCCTCGTTTTGGGATCCCAGATGGATTAATAATAAGAAAAATGTACTACATAACATTGAATTCCTTCTGTAAGAAAGTAATAAATCTATAAATATACAAATATTCTATTATTACGTATTTTTTAAAGACCAGTCATTTTCACTGGTGTGGTATTTCTAGTATTAGCATCTAGCGATGTAGCGATCGATTCGGAATTTTCCTGATAACTGATATCATCATATTGCATGATACACAGTACAAATTTTAAAAATGTGCGAGAAGTTGTACAAAACGAGGAAACTGGTTAATTGGGGTTCGATAAACAGATTTTAGCACCCTTTTTACACTTTGACAAGTATCAGTCATTTTGACTGCTATTGGTACAAGTAGCCTTGATACAAAATTATTTTCAGTTTGAATACATAAAAAGCAAAATAAAATTCATTATATTATTCTTTCAGTTATCGTTGCGAAAGTCATTACATCATTGCTGAAAAAAGATATAATATGAAGTAGGATTTTTAAAATAAAATTGTAAAACCAGTCAATTTGACTGGCGTGGTAGTTCTAGCGTTAAAGCGTTGATCATCCTCGAGTAGAACACGCAGTTATAGTCAGACAGTCAGAACTGATACGCGAGAAACGACGCTTCAGTTTCGATCACTTGATAATACAATCAGTGAATGCGTCGTGTGCAAGCAATAGCGAAATACGAATAGAGAAATCAGGATTTTTCAAAGAACAAGCATCGAATGGTGTGAAAAATAAAGTGTCGTTCAGATTAGTCAAGTTAGCGGCTTAAATTCAAAGAATTTTACTAGCTAGCATAAACCTGTTATTCGTTTGACTTGAAATGTTTTTTCTTTCAAGTTTCTACGCTTTATGTATGCTTATTATCTATTATTCTTTCCTCGGTTTCACGCTGTTCGTATTTAATTGATTAAGAATTTTTCAATTATTCCTTGACCTAAGGAAAACAACAGTTACTAGGTAAGGCGATGTTATCTACTGTCCGGTGCTGTTTCTTCTCTCTTAAAACGCGTCATTTCCTTTAAACGTCGTTTTATAAGTATCCATTTTCCATTAGATAGCCGTCCGAGGTCAGGCGACTTGAATTCAAACGACTTGAAATCAAGTAATTCGACTTGGACGAACACAAACGTGGAATCAAGTTATTTGTATTCAAACTACTTCAATTTACCTTCGAAGCTTACGAATTTTACGTATGACTTAGACCTGATATCAATGATTCAAGATGAAAAAAACGGATTATTCACAATCTACGCGTTTAAATAATTCATATTATTTATTCGTTATTATTCATTCATATTATTGCACTTAATAAGAACAGCGCGCGTCGTACGTGCATATATCGCGAAGAAGAACAGGATATATCGAAAATAAAACTTTTGTCTTTTTTTTGAACTTCTGAGAAAATCAAGTATCGTCTTGAGAACGATACGAAGCATTAATTTTTAATTGAAAGCACGGGTTATTATTATTTTTCTTTCTCTGTGATCTATAACGATGCAATAACGAAAACGATGACGTAAGATGCTGCTGCTGCTGTTGTTCTCCGATAAAACTTTTCGTTTGTACATCGAGAGGAAAATCAATCGAGCGAAAATGAGAATAAGTGGAGAAGGATTTCGAAGCCGAGGGAAGCTGATGTATTAAACGAATCCAGTACCTGGATTGGACCAGATTTTTCGAATGGGAGGAAAAAGAGACGCAAAAGAACAATTTTGCAGCGTGTATATAACAAACTTTATTAACTCGCAGCGCGACTTTTCTATCCAGTATATGGCACGGTGTATTTTCTTTTTAAATGAAACCATAAATAAAACTTAGTTTGCACGAATTTGTTAGAATTTGTTAGAATTAGAAAATATAAGATAAGGTGTCTGAAAACTCAGCATTTTATGATTAAAGTGTATCTTGAGTATCTTTTTTCTTGCCACTGTTAATTCTTGCCACTATTCTCGTTTAAGCAAATATATTTCAATTTGTAAAATATCCGTATTAAACTTTGTTATTAGCAATGCCGGCTAATACGTATATTTAATCGTAGAATTGTTGGTAAAAATATGATATACATAATTACGCGCATTTTTACAAGAAAGAACAAGAAACTAGAATTTTACTTGGGATAAAGGTACAGCCTGATTTATTTGCTGAAATCCTCTTGTATTTTCTTCGTTCTTTTCGTAATGTTTGCTCATATCGAGAAACTGCGGAATTATTAGGGAAAATAAACGTTTAACATTTTCTTGTATTGGTTATTTTCTATTGTCAAATTGCTAGCTTTGTTGAAATTGTATTCGTTGAAATTGTTAACATTAGTAGATGATAGAAAAGATGTAAAATGCTTAAAGAATTATCGTTTACTTAAAATGTACAATTCATCGTCAGTTTCCTTTAGAATTATGTTAATTTACAATTCTTGTTATTATTTATTATATCATCTTGTGCTAAGATTATTAATTTTGTTTTTAGTTAAATGTGCTCTCATATGTAGTCTAAAAGTTGATTGAAAATCCTAGAAGCACTTACTTTAACTCCCTCTAATTAGAATTTTCTTTGCTGATAAAAGAAAAGAATTATAATATCGATCACCTGCAGCCTCTTACTTTAATCCAAAATCTAAGAATATCATTTGCATAGTATGATAGTATTACTCGTGAAATACAATATCGTAATCACGTACAAACAGATGAGATCAAATTTATGAATATGTAAAATAATTATGTAATTTCTACAGTACACGACATTATAAAGGATCAAAGAATAAATTATTACTGAGATATAAACAGCTTTGTGGTGCAACGCTGTGGTGTACAGGATAAATAATGCTGGCAGAACAAGAATAAACAGGAAACTTGACGTTATTAAAAGCGATGAAAATGTCTGAAATATACATACGAGATGTGAAATGAAATACTCGATAAAAATTTTCTGAAAACAAAATATGTTGCTCTTCTATGAAAGACGTATGCTTTGGAAAAAAACGTCTTCAACGTTAATTAATTACACGCTTACTCACGGTGGAAATTTCGTTATAATTACTCTTCTTACTCTAAAGCAAACTAAAAATATTATGGAAGAAGATACTACTTGAGAAATATAAGAATATGAGAAAAGTGTTTAATTTTCAGTATTTAATTTAAGAACACCATATTATTTTACGTTAATCGCGATTTTAAGTGGACGTTTATTAATTAGTATTAACTTCGTATTGTAAGACGCTTTGTGTTCGTACTTTGATTCTCGTAAATCGAACAACTATACATATTCGTGACTTTACGAAATAATGCAGCACGAGACCGCGTACATGACAGATTTTGCAGTGGGATTTTGTCAGAGCCTGCATATTAAGCTTGAACAAGTGAATATACTTACCGAGCTTTTATTTATGCAGGGCATTAACTTGTTCCGTTTTGAACTGCTTAGATGATTCGGCAGATAAGCCAACAGAAATTATTTAAGATGTTCTAGACCGAAGCAGTTATAGCTTCCTCTCTTTAGCTTCTTAAATGGGCTATGTATGTACGTACTTTAAGAAGCTTCCGATGAGAAAATTAAGGGAAAAGGAGAAAGTGAAAGAAGTAAAGGAAAATTCTATTTTGCCAACGATAGAAATTTTTGAATCGTCAGACTTCCATAATCTTTTTGTATGTTTCTGTAACGAAAACTCGTTTTGTATAAGTCAGTTGTTAGTTTGCAAAGCTTAATTTCTGCGAAGTTTTTGATAACTGTACGAGTAGCGCAATTTTTAAAATAATCCAATATTTGCTCGAATTTCTGCAACTCGTTTTAATTTTTATTTTCGCAACATGTTAAGTATACGTATGTACGTTCAGTCATTTTATGTTTAAAATCTCGACAATGTTGTTCGTTTGTTTATAGAAATATTTTAATATATTTCATGATTATTATAGCACAAATTAATTTTATAATATATATGTATATGTCTTTTTATGAAATTAAAGGCTTTTATTTTATTCTATAAATATATATACGTATGTAAATAAAATTGTTATCCACATCAATACTTTTGTATGTCGTTTATGTTTTCACTATGAACTTTACTATTTTGTATAATAATCATTTTATTATATATAATATCATATATAATATTATATTTATTTTTTATTATATTATATTTTTATATAATATTTATTTACACTATTATAATGCAATATTTACTATTTTATATAATATCATATAATATTATATTTATTTTGTATTATATTATACTTTTATATTATACTTATTTACAATATTATAATACAATATTTACTATTTTATATAATATCATATAATATTATATTTATTTTGTATTATATTATACTTTTATATTATACTTATTTACAATATTATAATACAATATTTACTATTTTATATAATATCATATAATATTATATTTATTTTGTATTATATTATACTTTTATGTAATACTTATTTACAATATTATAATACAATATTTACTATTTTATATAATATCATATAATATTATATTTATTTTTTATTATATTATACTTTTATATAATACTTATTTACAATATTATATTTATTATATTTATTTTTTATTATATTATATTTCTATATAATATTTATTTACAACATTATAATACAGTATTTACTATTTTATATAATAATTATTTTATTTTTATTTTTATTTTTATTTTTATTATTTTATATAATATTATATATATTTTATATAAATATACTTTAAGAAACAAACGTGCATCAGAATTTTTCTGTTTCTTTATTATACGTAATTAATTTAATCAAAACAATATTAATTTCTCTCGGTTCAATAGTATCAACGTGTTGATAATCCAGCCAAAATCACACTATCGTTATTTCGCTAAGTAGTATTGTATCCATGGCTAATATTTCATCATATTAATACAATTTCGAGCCTCGATAATACAAAATTTCCTGATATTACATTTAAACTATCACTCAAAACGTATCAGCAATCCGCTGTTTAATAAAAAAATTATTTCTCGAAACGACGTGATCGGTCGGAGCCTTTTTCACCTATTGATTTTCTTACAAACTCGTTCGATTACAAAAGATGTTTTTCAATGGGAAAATATTTCAAATGAATGAAAGAACGTTTTGTATAATCGAACATTTTTGTTTCTTTTTATTCGAGATTCTCACGACACGTTTAATATTATTACATTTTATGCCGTACAGTTACCTGATATTAATTGTTCACTGGATAAAATTGTACGTGAAATTAATTGTTTATCATGTTGCACGAAATTAGCATTAACGTTTAATATAATTTCACAGGACGAATTTATTACTTCAGTAGACGTTATCAACAATATTAATGGTAACATCCGTTCCAAAATTCCACGGCAATAGCAAACTTGTTGAGTTGATTCATCACAATTTGCGTGATCTTCTAATGATCTCAAGTGGATTTTCATCGCAACGCGGAACTTATAATTGAGAAGGCAATATTCTTGGCAGTAAATTCGTTAAGTTTATGCTTGTTATGTCAAGATTCATGACGTAGAGTAGGAAATACGAGAAACTCATCGCATTCCCATGGATCATAGGAATGCACGCCATAATAATATTACAACTCAGCTTAAGAAACTCACTTTACAAAAATTCTGTCGCTTGAAAAGAAGAAATAAATTAAAATTGAAAGAAAGACGAATCCATGAATAAATGTTATTATGAAAGAAAAATGTAGCTATTTCAAATCATTATTATTATAATCGAATCATCGTAGCACGATACATTTTAAATTACACGTAACGGAATTACAGATGCAATTTACGACTATTTTCAGTTTTCGCCGAACAGGTAATCGTTGCTTGAAATTTACAAATTTTTATAGTCGATGAAATGACGCTACGATACATCAATATACAATGTGTTTGTAATTTTATTACAAAGAATCTAATACGTAAAAAGTGCACGACATTCCTTAAAGGACAATTATTTAAATTGCTGTCTCTGTTGTAAAATGCGTGTAGATCGACGAAGAAACGTAAAACAGGGAAACTGTCAAACATCAAATTCTCTGGCAGACAGAAAAATAGATCTTACAAAATTTTCTATCCTTTTTCACCAATATATTTGGTTATCCGGAAAATGTCTTTCTTTTACAGACACGTCTTTTACAACGATGCATCTTTATGCAAACATGAAACCTAATTTGTCAAACGTTGTGATCTTTATTTTGATAGAACACAATGGATCATACGTAATTCGATAAAATAGTATAAAATGAAAAATGTTGTGCATCTATTATTTCCTTATAAAACGGAAGAAACTTTTGGGACGACCTAATACTATGATCGTAACAGAAAGAAATGTTTAATTTCAGAACGTGTAAACATAGTAATTTAATTATCGTGTGAAGAGTATTATACTGAATATAATTACTGAAATATATTGCTAAAAATATGTAACTATCGAATCGAATATATAAAAAGTATATTCCATTTAAAGAGACAAAATTAACGATAAGAATGTTCTGCCTCGAAACTATGAAACTTTCGTACGCGATAATTTAATTAACAAATTACCAACAATTACCAACAACGTAGTATTAGGTTGTCCG